>JAPFFP010030597.1:0-15683 GCA_026153255.1 Solanum medicagineum | reverse complement strand
TCAAAATACATCACATTTGGTGCCTGAAACAAAGGATGTTGTGAGTTCTTAAAGCGAATTTTTAGTGTTTTGATGTGCTTTTGTGTTAATCTTGCAGAAACGTTAGGTTGACATGATTTTGAAGAAAAGTTTCAGATTTTGCTGAAGCATAGGCCATACGAGCCCACCTATGAGCCGTACGTTTTGTCGTAGCAAGAATCAGAGACCAAAAATTAGAAATCTGCCAAGTGAAGCTCACTTCTACGAGCCCAACCCACGAGTCGTAAGACACTCTACGACTCGTACAGGTGAACTCGTAGCAAGAATCAGAGAGCCAAAATGTTGGACAAAAAACTGAAGACCAAGACTACGAGATCAACATACAAGTCATAGCCCAAACAACGACTCATACCTATGGGTCATACCAGTTCAGTCTAAGATGCCAAGATCGTGATACGAGACCTCGACTACGACTCGTAGGCCATCTTATGAGTCGTAACTGCGAACTTTATCAGATGCCAGCTATCTTTTCTGCATAAATTTTAGGGTTGTTTTGTACACACTATAAATAGTTTAAGTTAGGTTATTTAGAGTTCCAACAGTAGACATCTCTTGATAGAATTTTGAAGCTTTTCTTAGGTTTTAGAGTAGATTAGTGTTTTCTTTAGGAAAACTCATTTTGGGAATTACAAATCTTGCCTTTTACTCATTGTTGATCAATCAAGCTTGTAGTTTTGCAACTTGTGGTGCCTATTTCCTTCATTGTTATTGGTTAAACTCTCAACTATGTCTCTTATTTGCATTTTTGTGTGTTTTGCTTTAGCCACGAGTGGCTAAGCACCCACAACTTGCGGTTGTGGGAACCATGGGTAGTGGACTTCAGATGACCTAGGTTTTGTGCATATTTATGATTGGGGTTTTGTATGTATTATCTATTTCCCTTCATGATTAATGTTTTTTGGTGGTGGCCAACACCAAACCCTTCCTACTATCACAATCCCAACCAAGGTACTGATGAATAGGAAAAGGTAAGTAGATGACAGGATTCAGTTGATGTTTTCCCGTCTAATCGACCAAACCTAACCAAGGGGAGGTTGACTGAGACAATAGGTAACGGTTAGTTGGCACGCCATGGTAACGACCAAGCACCATTCTAAAATTCGGCCTTCACCTTTTCAAGAAGGCTGGAAGAACCTAAGTTATCGTCCTGCATGCAATTCACTAATCGTAGTTATGTTATCTAGGGTAATTGAGTCAACGAACCATGGAAAACACAATTCCCAAGTTGTTCCCAAAATTGAGCATTTTCCCGTAATCTAGTTAGCATTTATTTTAAGTTGTTCTTTGAATTACAATAACCCCCCCCCCCTTTTAGAGATTGTAGTTATAGATACAAGGAATGATTAGTAGTGAAATCCTATAGTCAAGCCCTGTATTCCCTGTGGATTCAACCCTAACCTCGATTAGGTTAATTATTGATAAAGACCATTTCTTATTGGAGCGTGACCTCATCAATAAAATTATGGCGTCGTTGCTAGGGAATATGGCTAGGTTTTATTTGATTTCACTATTAGTTAATTCTAGTGTAATTTCTAGAGTCTCTTTTACTTTACTTTTGTTTTGTTTTTGTTGTTTGATTTCTTTTGCAGGGTATACTATGTTGTATGCCCAACACAATGAGCCAAGGCAATCCCTTAGCTCCCCTAAATTTAGAGATCCATCGACTACCAAGAAGGATGGCTCGAGTGAATGAGGACATTGAGGTTGAGAAGGATATGCATGCGAATGAGGAAGACTTAAGAAGATAGGAGAATCCACCACCAAGGGTGTTAACAGGCCACATCTTAGAGATTTCAATGCAACTGCTTACGGCTGGAATCAATACCGATTAAATCCTATGGCGATGGATGTCACTGGCTTTATAGTATTGCTCCCTTTACTGGCAGATGCTAAGTTTGCAGTCTCAAGTGGATTGCTCTAGATGCTCCAAAATCGTGGCTTATTCACAAGGCTACCGTCAGAGGATCCCCACCATCATCTCCAAAATGTCATCTTCATGCGCAAAAGTATAATAGAGACACAAAATATTTCTATTGACATTATTGGATTTAGAGTGTTTCCATTGTCATTGACTGGCAATGGAGCAATATGGTTGCCTGAACTCCTTCCCAGTACCATCATGAGTTGGCCTGAGCTGCAGAGGGTATTCCTAGAAAGATATTTCCCAAGGTCGAAGAAGCTGAAGCTTAAGGACCAAAGATTAGTAACTTCAAGCAATTGCCTGGAGACTCTTTTAGCACTACATGGGAGAGATTCACCAAATGTTTAAGAATGGTCCCTGATCATAAGATTGTTGATGATGCTTTGATCGAGATCTTTTATAGAGCACTTGATGATAATAGCAAAGCATGTGCCAACACGATCATGGGAGGTGTTTTTCTTGATAACCCATTTGAGTTAGTGCCAGAAAGAATAGAGCAAGTGGTAAAGACCAATAGAGCATGGGGTCAGAGTGCGCATGGTAATACAAAGAGTTCTTGTGCTGTTACCACAATTAGTGAGCAAGCGAAAGTGAATGAAGAGATTATGGAGCAACTTTATCAACTCCATATGAGCATGTATTTGCTTTTGAAACAAAACCAAGCTAGCGTGAAGGCAATAGCTCACCAAACCCCAATTACTCCTGTATATGATGATCAATTCTTTGATGAGGATGCTTGTTATGTAGGCAACCAAGCGGCGGGTTTCCGGAACAAACCCCAAGGGTCCAATTTGGACTATTGGAGGCAAGGTTCTAGGAATCAAGGTCGGAACTTAAACCACGATAGGATGTACAGAGATAATAGGGGTGGATATTATGAGAGAGAGTGTGTCAGACGCAGGATGGGGGATAAAAGAAGGCTACAAGAACGGTCCTTATGTGCCACCACACAATCATGACGCTGGATCGAAAATTTCTAGGATCAAAGATATGATTGAAAAGTTGTTGAAGCAAGCAGACCATCAAAATGAGACCCAGAAGGGAATGAAAGCAGATATCTCTAGTATCAATAGAAAGATAGAGTCTCATTCAGTGGCAATCAAGCAACTTGAATAACAGTTTGGGCAAGTGTCTACACAATTGAACCAACACCTAAAGGGCACCCTACCAAGAAATTCGGTTCAGAATCCATAAAATGAAGGGCATTGCATGGCAATGATGACAAGGAGTGGCAAGAGCACAATAGATCCCCCTATGCCGGTTATGGTGGATGAAGTAGTCGAGAAGGGTCTTGATGGTGAAGCGAAGTTGAGCGAGAAGATCCGAAGGGTGTTGGGATGCAATGAGAAGAGATAAGGGAGCATGACAAAGTGAAATCCATACCAAAACCTCCTCCTATGTTCCCTCAAAGGCTCAAAAAGAAGGAAGAGGAAGGTAAATTAAAACACTTCCTCTCAATGTTGAAGCAACTCTCCATCAACATCCCTCTCCTAGAAGCATTGGAGAAACTGCCTGGATATGCTAGATAAATGAAGGATTTAGTCACCAAGAAACACACTTTAAGCTAGGAGTTCTCACAAGAACTCTAACAATGTAGTGCAATTATGACTAAATGTCTTGCTCAAAAGTGGGAAGACCCCGGGCCATTCACCATACCTTGCACTATTAGCGACATTGAATTTGCATGAGCATTATGCGACTTAGGAGCAAGCATCAACTTAATGCCTCTTGCAGTGTTCAAAAAGCTCGACCTTGATACTCCCACCCCAACACGAATGAGGTTGCTTATGGCAGATCAACCCATTAAAAAGCCCGAGGAAGTCCTTTTGGATGTGCTTGTTAAAGTCGATAAGTTCATCTTTCCAGCAAATTTTGTGATCCTCGACTGCAAAGTTAATTTTAACGTACCCGACATCTTGGGGAGACCTTTTCTGGCCACTAGTAGGCACTAGTGGATATGGATTTAGGTCAGCTGCAATTCAAGGTTAATGATATAGAAGTTGTGTTCGATATTTGCCAATCCATGAAACACCCAGATGAATGCAAGAGTGAGATGTGGACACTTGATGGTAGTTGACAAAGAAAGATCACAAAGTCGGGCCACGACATTAAACAAGGAGCTTCTTGAGAGGCAACCCAAGCATTTTGCTAATTATTTGTTTGTTTGAGACTTAGAGTAGTAGTAGTAGTTGGATTTAAAGTTAGAGACAATGATGCAATTACAATAATTTTGAGGATTTCTGTGCTTTGAGGCTTGGTTTGCAGGTGAAAAGTGGAAGAACTGAGGATCTGAAAAAATTGGACTTTGAGCAGCGCTTACGAGCAGGCCTACGAGTCTTAGTCTTCACTATGACTCATAGTCATGCCTCGTAGGGGGAAACAGTGAGCATCTGAAGTTGGCATGTACACTACGAGCCAACCTTATGATTTGTAGGATGTCCTACGAGTCGTAAGAGGGGTTCATAATGCTCAGGTATGATTTCTGAATTTTCGCTAAGTGTTGGATCAGGTACGAGACCAGGACCTATGAGCCGTGGGATGACCTACGACTCATAGTCAGGGTCTCGTAGCCCCGATCTGAGGCATTTTAAAATCTAACCCGATTTGTTATAAAAGGAGGTCAAAATAATTTGAGCCCAATTCCCCTATTTCCTAACCCTAAACACGATGGAAAACCATTTTCCATCCCGTCGATCCACCTCCGACCAAAAATCTCGGTTGCCCAGGTCATTTTCCGATGAAGATTCTGGCAAAGGTACCAAATCCTAGGTTTTCCATGCGAAAATCATCTCTCCTCCTTTCGGTTCACTTTTCAATTCAGTTGGTAAGCTTTTTGATTTCATTTTTAGATTATTATTATTGATAAGCTTGTTCCCTACATGAGTATAGGTTTAGTTTGATCATGCTTGAATATGCCATACATTGCTTTGTTGAGCTAAGCTTGTAATCCAAGGTTTGTTGGCTTCCAAAATGATTGATTTGTGAATTGAGCCTTTTTGAGAGTTTGGAATGGATGTTTATGAGTATGAACTTTATAAATTTTTGGTTTGAGTCGCATTATTATTGCTCACATAGGGTTGGAATGGTTATAGAGTTGAAATTTAGATAGTATGGGTGTGATTGCTTGTGTTTGAACATGTGAGTTATGATTGAATCATTGTGAATGGTGATTACACTCCTTTGGAATATGATCTAATTGCCAAGTGTTGGTTTGGAATATGTTCTATGTTTGGTATGCTTGACAAATTGTAAATTTGATCTCAATTCCTAGGGTTAATGGTCGTTTTGATTTGCCAATGTTAGTTTGGAATTGAATATGTGTCGTTTAGTCTTGCTTTGCTCCCCCCTTATTTAAATGTCTTGAGATTTGTTGATGAATTTGTGCCTTGAGTGAGAAATGAGTAGGCATTGCAAGTAGAATTCTGTGCTCAGTTATGAGGTGCTCTTACGACTCGTAAGTTCCTATACGAGTCATAGTGGTCCCTCATAGCAAGCATCAGTCACTTGTAATTCCTTCACATTTCTCATACGAGACTTACATATGACTCATAGTACCTGGTACGACTCGTAGTGAGGGTCTCGTGGACTTAGCTAAGTTTTGAAAATGTTTCTGGAACTAGGTACGAGACCAGGGCTACGACTCGTAGGCCATCCTACGAGTCATAACTGTAGTTCATATCTGGGATCAAAAAGCATTGTTAAAGGCACAACTGGTTCTATGAGGCTAGTATATGACTCGTAGATCAACCTACGAGTCATAACTGCACTCGTACCTACACCATCTGCAGTTACATCAGTTCTTGTTTTCCCTTTATTTAGTGTGTTAAGTAAGTAAATTGTCTTAATGCTCATATGGATTGTTGGTTGTGTTGCAGATATCATGCCACCCAAAGACAAGAGGGCTATCCAAACGTTTAGGCGGAGACTAGTGGATGAGTCTTTCGAGACTGAGAGGTCTGAGGGTTCAGTTGAAGTCCACAGGGTCACGATTGACCCTTTTGCCAATATCCCTCAAACTCGAGCCCGTACAGCTCGGGAGCCTATGGAAGTTACAAGTTCCTCCCAGTCTGAAGAGGAGGTACAAGGAGGGGAGAAAAATGACTTGGGGAGTAGTTCACTACAGATGACTCCTACATATTCCGGCTTTGAGTCAGAGTCCGAGAGCACTTCTCAGCCTGACTAGGAGGAGGCCCAGTTTCAACCCCCAGATCATGTTGTAGGCATGAAAGAGATCTACGACTAGGAGCTAGAAGATAAGGGGTATAGCAAGCCAGTCCGGCAATTTCACGAGGAGTCCAGGTTAAGAATAGCAGGGTTAGACAGAGTACCTGACTTGTATGTGGGATTGGATGAGCATGGGCTCCGTTGGACTACATAGCAACTGGGAAAATATGCTTCTTACATAGTCCATGAGTTTTATATGGCTTATCTAGCTACTCTCCGCCGGGGGCTGCCAAATAACAAGAAGCCAATCGAGCAGCCGAGGCTGCGAGTGGTGACATCAGGGGAAGAAAGGTTAACATTTCAGAGGAAACAATCCACCGAGTACAGTTTGGGCCCACCTATAGAGCACCCCAGTCGACCGCTTAGTATGATAGTCAGATCGATAAAATGACAAGAGCGATTACTGGGAAGGATGTTGGGGTCAGGACGGAGTAGTTACGATGGATTGCGAGTCAGATCTGCGATTCGGATGTGGAGCCTGTCATACGGACTTGATTGTGAAGGCACACCTGTCATTCCGGGCCAAGTTTTGGTGGTCCATTATTTGCTGGCATATTAGGCCAACTTTTGCAGATAATGTGATCACCATTGAGAGGGTTGTATTATTGGCCAGCATCCTAGCTAGATATTCTATTGATTGGGCTCGAAGTATATCAGAGAAGATCCACGAGGCTGCATCTTGGACGAATACCTTAATGTCATTTCCAATTCTTATTCATCGACTATGCAGTGCAGCAGGCGTTCTCATCGACCCCCACTGGGACCCTCACGTGGATGCTACACGTACTATGGATCGCAGCCTGATAAAGGCTGATGAGAACCCAGTGGCCTTACCATGCCCAACTCCTCTAATCCCAGAGCCTTTCCCACAAATCCTCAGGTCCCAGCTCTATCTCTCGCTACTATAGGGACTACTCCGGCCACTACAGAGCCCACACCTACAGCTCTGATCGACTCGACACCTTTATCCAGCACTCCAGCACCAGCAGCTCCTTCTTTATAGGTTGACCCTCTCTTCTCTGTTGTTGCATTTCAGGCTTTATTGCGCAGGGTTATTGTAGCATAGGGGAGGCTTCGTGAGTTGTCAGCACGAGTCCGGTCATTATTTGATCATACTGTTCGGGACTCCAAGGAGAGGATGAAGGCATTTTCTCCCGAGTTAGTTGATGTAAGAGTCCAAACTGTTGATGCACGGGTCGACGCGTTCAAGGCTAGAGTCCAGAAGATGATCGAAGGTGTTATGCCTGCCGACACGAGTGCGGTGACTAATGAGTTGGCCATGTTCAAGGCCGATTTATTGCAGTTGTTAGCAGCCCCTATTCCAGCCCCAAAGCTAGTACAGGGAGCTGAAGAGGGTTTTGATTGGCTCGGCGACCATCCAGACACCCGGGGGAAGAGGCCCCTTGAGCATGCTGACCCCGAAGAAGCCAAGACAGGAGGAGGATGCCATACCTGAGAAGGTGGTGCAAAAGTAGCTTTTATTAACAGCTATTCAGAGAGACCGAGCACAGCACTCCCCACCTGGAGAGGGTATTTTCGACACTATAGCAGAGGAGGAGAGCCAACCCCAGGACCCCGCTGATCGGCCGGAGACTAGTGCATGAGCACCAAGATGTTTGACTTTATTTGACCACAGTTTTATCTTGACATTTTGGATACTTTGTTCTCTTTTTAGACAATCTTATTTTTTATGTGGTTCATAGTTGTGTTTTAATTATGTTTATGTCGAATGTTATTTTTACTTTTACTTTGCACGTTTATTTTTGGATTTTAATGAATGTATGTATATATATCTATGTCATAATGTTTTGTTCTTGTTTTGTCTTTATTTTGAGGATGAAGTATCATCTTTTGGTGGAGTGGTGGAAGTTATGGATTAAAGTGAAGTTTGAGTAGCGTCAACTCCATAACTTTCCCTATTTTTGATCCTAAGGTTTTCTTTTCGTGTTTCTTTTTCCTTGTGGATGTTTAATTTTCTGTTGAAACGGCATGTTTTAGGAAGTATAGATAATTTGTAAATGCATAGTAATGTTATCTTATGGCATATATATAGCTCTTAGATTTTCTTTAAACTTTTGATGCAAAATTGGGTACCGATATATAGCTCATATATTTTCTTTAAACTTTTGATGCAAAATTGGGTACCCTAAAAATTTTTGAGGTTCTGATTATTGATGCATTCATACATTTTTGGAGTATATGGAAATGTTTGTTCAGATATTGTGAAGGTAAGCTGAGACTGAAAACATGACCTGTGAGTTTATTCTTGATTGTGGATGCAAATGCCATGTATGTTGTGAGCTTATTTTGATGCATTTATGTATCATTATATGGTCTCAGAACTTGCCCTATTACTCTAAGATTGGTTTGGTGAATTGGTTGATTTGGAAGTGATCTTAAGCCTTTTTTCTGATAGTAAGCCACTTTTGCCTAAATGACCTACCAAATGAACTAGTTAATCCCTTGTTCCAAATGTTTGAGCTTCTCATGTACTCATATATTTTTCTTGACACCTTGCTAACCTCACCTCCTTTGATGAAACACCCTGATATTGGCCCTGATCTATCCTTGAACATGTGAACCTTGATTGAGGCTAAAAGCCTAAGTTGAGGATGGATGCATTGGTGGCCCTGGTTTGAGGGATAGATATTGTGTACTTTACTTTAGGCTAAAAGCCTAAGTTGAGGGTGGTCCTTATTGTGGTAAAGTAACAAAAATGAGGTAGTTAGTTGAGGTGAAAAGAAAGAAAATGAATAATCATGAGCCAGGTGAAGAAAAAGTAAAGAAAAGAGTGCCTTGAGTTGAAAAGATTAGCAAAAATGAGCTCAAAATGAAGGCACAGCTGAAGTGAAAGAATAAACCCGGGAAAGGCTTAAGAATGGGGAAATAAGGGAGGAGTTGGTGAAAGGGTTGGAGTATGAAAACAAAAGGTGTTGGTAAACATGGTTCAATGATAGCTTTTAGTCACAATTTGCCCAAAATACCATGCCAAAGCCCCTTGAGCCCATGTTACAAGCCAATAAGTCCTAAAGTGATCCCAATCCACTTTTGAACTAAACCAAAAAATGAGTATAGGGGCAAGCTTATGGTGTTAGTCATTGTGCATGAATTTCAATTGTGAGAGTGAGAATGCTTCCTCAGTCCCTGATTTCTGAATCTGCTAGAATGAGTATGAGGGACTTCTTTCTAGTGAGGGCATTTGCACTACTTAATTAGTATATGGCTATGCCAGTGATTGTGGAAGGTTGATGCTCCTTAGTTTATCATGGTTGGATTGCCAGGTATCCCATTATGTTCCTGTTTGCTAAATAATTTTACAATCCTAGTTTGAAAATGGTAGATGGGTACCTGAATCAGAGAAGTTGATATGTATGCATTAGTCTAGTTGCTATGCATTTCTCCTTGTCTATGTAGATTGAGTCCTCGCTTGAGGACAAGCAACAATTCTAAGTTGAGGGTGTTGATGTGTTGTCAAAATAGAGCACATTTGGTGCCTGAAACAAAGGATTTTGTGAGTTCTTAAAGTAACTTTTTAGTGTTTTAATGTGTTTTGGGGTTAATCTTCCAGAAAATTTAGGTTTGCATGATTTTGAAAAAAAGTTGCAGATTTTGTTGAAACATAGATCGTACGAACCCACCTACGAGTCATAGCTCACACTACGAGTCGTAGGTTGTGTCGTAGCAGGAACCAGAGACCAAATATCAGAAATCTTCCCAAGTGAAGGTCACTCCTACGAGCCCAGCCCACGAGTCATAAGACACTCTACGACTCGTACAGGTGGACTCGTAGCGAGAATCAAAGAGACAAAATGTTGGACAAAAAACTGAAGACCAAGACTATGAGATCAACATACGAGTCATAGCCCAAACAACGACTTGTACCTGTGGGTCATACCAGTTCAGTCCAAGATGCCAAGATCCTGATACAAGACCTCGACTACGTCTCATAGGCCATCCTACGAGTCGTAACTGCGAACTTTATCAGATGCCAGCTATCTTTTCTGCATAAATTTTAGGGTTGTTTTGTACACACTATAAATAGTTTAAGTTAGGTTATTTAGAGTTCAAAAAATAGGCATCTCTTAATAGAATTTTGAAGTTTTTCTTAGGTTTTAGAGTAGATTAGTGTTTTCTTTGGGAAAACTCATTTTGGGAATTGCAAATCTTGTCTTGTATTCATTGTTGATCAATCAAGCTTGTGGGTTTGCAACTTGTGGTGCCTATCTCCTTCATTGTTATTGGTTAAACTCTCAACTATGTCTCTTATTTGCATTTTTGTGTGTTTTGCTTTAGCCACGAGTGGCTAAGCACCCACAACTTGCGGTTGTGGGAACCATGGATAGTTGACTTGAGATGACCTAGGTTTTGTGCATATTTATGATTGGGGTTTTGCGTGTATTATCTATTTCCCTTCATGATTAATGTTGTTTGGTGGTGGCCAACACCAAACCCTGCCTACTATCACGATCCCGACCAAGGTACTGATGAATAGGAAAAGGTAAGTAGATGATAGGATTCGGTTGATGTTTTCCCGTCTAATCGACCAAACCTGACCAAGGGGAGGTTGACTGGGACAATAGGTAACGGTTAGTTGGCACGCCATGGTAGCCGACCAAGCGCCATGGTGAAATACGACCTTCATCTTCACAAAAGAGCTGGAAGAACCTAAGTTACCATCCCGCGTGCAATTCACTAATCGTAGTTATGTTTTCTAGGGTAATTGAATCAACGAACCATGGGGAACACAATTCCCGAGTTGTTCCCAAAATTGAGCATTTTCCCGTAATCTAGTTAGTATTTACTTTAAGTTGTTCTTTGAATAACAACAACCCCCCCTCCCGCGCCTTTAGAGATTGTAGTTATAGATACTATGAATGATTTGTAGTGAAATCCTATAGTCAAGCCCTGTATTCCCTGTGGATTCAACCCGAACCTCGGTTTGGTTAATTATTGATAGCGACCGCTTTCTTATTGGAACGTGACCATCATCAGCATCCTGAGTGCAATTTTCTAAGTATTGGATCACCATCTCGGAACATCATGTAGAATTTTCAAAGTGAAGTGGGCAGAGGAATACACGGGTCGTTGGCCTTAGGGCGGCCTTGTGAAGTCAACTGTATAGGTGTTGGCGTCAAATTTTTCTAAGTATGGAATCTTCAAGCTCAAGATAATTTCACTCTCAATCCTATAATTGAAGCTTATTTATATTGTTTAAGGCCATCATGGGCCCCGTACATCAAGCCAAGTTCAAAGGAATTCCATTGGCTAAGTTTTTCACAAGCGACTATAGAAGGGTCAAATTTAAAGAGTCATATCTCTTAGCTCAAAATGAATTGGGTGCCCCATGACCTATCAAATTGAAGCTCTTTGAGTTATCTTTCTAATGCATCAAAGATACATCATTTTCGTATAGCTCGTTTGTGCAGTATTTTCTCAAAAATTGAGTAAGTGAAGCTATACAGGAGGGTTTCACGGTCCGTGAAACCTTGTACGGACTGTGAGACCTCCTCAAGGACCCTGGCAAAAAATGTGATTTTTGCTTCATTAATGGTCTTTTTGTAATTGTGGCTCTTCCTAAGGTTCTTTTATGTTATCCTGTGCTATATTAAGACCCCCAAATAACCTAAACCCTATTCTTCTCATTCTAGTTTCATCGTACACTTTAGAAATCCTCTCAAAGACACTCTTAAGAACTCTAGATGGGATTTAACTTGGGATTCAAGGAAGGCTCATTCTTCTTCAAATTTCTCTTGAAACCTCTTCAATTATCAAGGTATGTGGGTTTCGATCCTTGGTTCCTTTCAACCAAGGAGACCCAAATCTTTTCAAGCAATTCTCATGAACTTAAGCTTATTTAAATATGGGCATTCATTGTTATGATTTATTTAATTCAATTGATGTGTGGGTTGCACTTTATTTATGATTTTGATTTACTTTAAGCCCTTAAATGAAGAATTACATTGAAGTTATGAAGATGCATGTCCCCTTTAAAGCTTGAGTTATGCATGGGTGATTTATATTATGATTTAAATGTGGATTTAAGTATAAGATTTACTTCAATTTCATATTATATTATTGATTTTAGATTGAAACTCAATTACCCATGCTATTCTCACATCATTCATGGCATATGCATTCATGAATAATGGATTTTTATGGAAATTATGAAGTGGGTTAAGCCCAATTATATTTTATGATATGATTTTGATAAGATATTGGTTATGACAAGATGTGATCATATAAATGTCCATGATTATGGCTCTTTGAGCATTATGGGTGCTTGCACCATTACGTATATGTAAGTGAGCTATTTCTATGCATGAGTATTATGACCATAAGCTATGTTTTGACATTTGAGCCTAAGTGTGAATTATTATGAATGATGTTTGGTTTTTAAGCTTAAGAATGCATTGAAATGATTTAATAATACTTGCACCTCTTTGAAAGCATGGATACAGATACGTATAGGTATTCTTGTGGAATGACGGCTTATCACCGATGTATTGAGGTCTCTCATTCTTTCCTTGTACTATGTGCCAGCATAGTAATGTTAGTTATCTATGAACTGACTAGCCATAAGGGATGGTTATTTATTTGTTATATGTTATGATATGTTTCATAAGGAAATCCTTCCAAAATGACCGGGTCGTAAGGAAGGTGGCCTCACATACGAAATGACCGGGTCATAAGGTATGGTGTAGATTACCTTTGGAAAGTAATCTTCTCTAACCGATGGGAGGTCAACATCGAGTAACTTCATGCAATACCTCGTATGAGTTTAAAATGTCGATTAAGGTCACATCCCCATTATATAAGAGCATTTTTTGATTTCGTGCATCATTGACTTAATGGTTAATGAACTACCATGGGGAGCTGAGAAGTATACATGGTCTAACAGGTAATAAGGGAAAGATAGAATAAGGACCAAGGTTGATAGAGTACTAGGGAATACAGAATGGATGATATATTATTGACATGTGATCACTGAATATAAGTTAGCATATTTCTTATATCACTCTCCTATGCATATCACAGTAGGAACAGACGGGAAGAACATTGAGTCATCATTCAAATTCTTCAAAGTATGGCTACACATCAGGATTTTATGCCAATAGTAGAGAAATGTTGGAAGTAGAGGTCAAATACAAATGGTATGATAGATGGATGCCAAAAATTTAAAAGGCTCAAACTAGCTCTCAAGATATTAAATGTAGAGGAGTTTAAAGCATTGGAAAGCAAAATAACATAAGCAAGAGAAGAACTAAGATATGTACAAACTAGAATGAGTAAGTAATATACTGATGATTTAGCTACCAAAGAAAGAGAAGTACTACAACAATTAGAAAAGTGGTCCTTATTGAAGAGAGAATTATCTAGCAAAAATCTAGAGCTAACCTGATTAAGTTGGATGACAAAAATGCTAAATAGTTTTCAATTGTAATGAAGAAAAGGATACGAAAGAAAAAACTCAAAGAACTGAAAGAATTAAATGATGGAAGAATAATTTGTGGAAAGGAGCTTCAAAATGAAATTATAGGTTTCTATAAAAGTGTTACGTGTACTACCTTGACTAATGTGACTTTAGTAAATGTAGAAGTTATGAGAAGAGGAGCACAACTTAGTCAAGAACAGCAAATGCGTTTGAGTAGTCATGTTACAGATCAAGATCAGTGATGCCTTAGCCATTATTGGAAATGATGAAGCACATGAGTAGATGGATACACTACAATATTCTACAAAAAGGCATATAGTATAATTAAAGAAGATATGGTAAAGGCAATGCAATAATTTTGTAAGATAGGAAAATGTATAGAGGTATAAATTGCACGGTAATTACCTAATTCCAAAGACACAAAATCCTGCAAATATCAAAGAATATAGACCTATAGCATGTTATACAATCATGTACAAAATCATAGGTAAAGTTTTGGCAGGAAGGATACAGAAGGTGATTTCATCCATCATAACAGATATAGAGGCAGGGTTTATTCTAGGAGGGAATGTAAGTGATAACATCATCTTGTGCATGAACTGATTAAAGCTTACACAACACAACATATCTCACCTAGGTGCATGATTAAGGTAGATATCCAGAAAGTTTATGATATTGTAGATTGGAGATTTCTACAACAAGTAATAGAAGGCATAGGTTTCCCACAAAAGTTTTTAAAATGGGTAATGGAGTGTGTAACAATTATTAACTACTCAATATTGATAAATGGGAACCTACACCATTTAATGCAGCTAGAGGTTTGAGATAAGGAGATCTAATGTCTCCTTTCCTATTTACCATAGTCATGGAGTATCTAAGCAGGATATTGAGTGTACTAAAGAAGGATAAGAAGTTCAAATATCCTGCTAAATGCTCTAAGATAAAAAGCACTCACCTATGTTTGGAAGATGACCTGTTTAGTAGAGGTGATCCTACTTCAGTAAGCAAGATTCATGAGAAGTTTCAAATATTCTCTTCTGTTTCACGACTGCAGTCAAATCTTTCCGAAAGTGCAGTCCGTATGGAGGTGTGAAAGATATTGATGCTCGGACAATCCAGTACATTCTAGGATATCCAAGAGGTAGTTTCTCTTTCACTTACTTGTGAGTGCCTTTGAATACTAGAAAGTTAACAATAATAGAATGGCAATCACTCATCAACAAGATTGTGGAAAAAGTTTCTTCATGGACAAGAAAGAAGTTATATTATGACGGGAAAATGCAATTAATTAAGATATTCTTATGTGGGAACCAGTCATACTGGGCTCAAATATTCATATTACCAGCCTAAGTAATGAAGATAATTGAGGCATCTTGTAAAAGTTACTTGTGGTCAGGAGCAAATAAGATAACTAGGAAGGCATTAGTTACATGGAGTAAGCTAGGTCTACCCAAATCAGCAAGAGGTTTTAATGTTATTAACATGACTCTATCTAATAAAGCAGTTATGGCAAATAATTGTTGGGACTTAGCCAAGAAGAAGGATACTTTATTGATAAGATAGATTCTAGCAATTATGTGAAACAACATTAGTTTGAGAATATACAAATTCCTCAACAAGCACGTTGGATGGTGAAGAAGATCTTAAAGGCAAGAAAAACACTGGAAACTACACAAGTGAACTGTAATGGGAAGAAAAGCGTAATCAAACAACTGTATTTACAACAAATAGGGAACCCAGCTAGAGTAAAACCAGAAGGAATTGATGCACCAGTCAGCCTAGGCCCAAAGAAACTTTCATTTGTAACTGCAATTATAAAATAAATTAGTAACACTGCTCAGATTAAGTAAGTAGGAAAGATTAGTTGAGAAGATATCTGTTAATTAAAAGAATGTTGAAGAAACAAGGAACCACTTATTTATAGAATGTGAATTTGCTAGAAGAATATAGGGGAAAATAACAAGCTGGTTGAAATTAAGGTGGAATAAAAATCTTAATTTAGAGGAAAATTTTGAAACAGATTGTCTAGGCTAGGAAAGGAAAGAGTCAACAAGCCAAATGCATGAA
>JAPFFP010030586.1:3640-15684 GCA_026153255.1 Solanum medicagineum | reverse complement strand
TTTAACACACCCACAAGCTTTAATTCACATACTTGAAGCTAAAAATTAACTTACCTTTCAACCCCTTTACTTGATTCAAATCTTCGTAGCCGCTAAACCAAGCGTTATCTTGACCAACCAATGCATCCACGCTACTTAGGGATTCAATATACCGAGCTTGAAGCGTCAAATAATCGAAAACTCGAAAAAACGCAAATTTTTTTGTTGCTACAGTAACCCGAGCTATAGTAACCCGAGACCTCTTGGTTTGTTCTTGGTTTTTGCTTGAAATTTAAGTATGGAAAAATATGGTCTTGTACAAGGTATATGCACATATATATAGACACCACTTTCCACTTGCACCAATCAAGAAAAGTCACCCTTAAGGCCCCACAACAATTTTTAATCCTAAGGACCAAATTTAGAAGAAATTTTACATTTGGTCCCAAACTTTATTAAATCGAACCAATAAAGGACTTTCGGGATCTAACTTACGGGTTCTAACAATAAATTAGGAGGTAATGAAGAGTTTATTGCTTCATCAGATGAACCTAGTGAAAACAGGATGAAGAACTTGATGCTTTAGCACAACAAGGTGTGATGTACCTTCAAGAAGAAAAAGCAACAAATTGAGGCATGATCTTTCTTCTACCATATCTTTCTTTGAATTGGGTATGATTTTTGAGAGTGCAATTCAGTTTAGAAGGGTTGTTGCTGATTATGCTGTGCAAAATAAAGTTCAATTAAAAATTAAACCCAATGAATGTCATAGAGTTAGGGTGAGATGTCAAGAAAATTGTAAACGGGAAGTGTTTGCTATTTTGGATAAGATACATGGAATTTTTGTGTGAAAAAGTATTATCCTGCTCATAGGTGTTTTACAAAGAACATGAACAAATTGTGCACAGTAAAGTATGTGGAAATGAAGATGAGGAATAAAATAATATCTCAACCTGACATTAGGGTACATAAGCTTCAAGAAACAATAAAAAAAGGAATGGGGATTAAAGGTGAGAAGATCAATATGTTATAGGGCAAAGCATAATGTAATTTCAAGTTCACGGGTGATTGGAAGCTTGAGTTTTCAAGACTATTGGATTATGCTGATATGATTAAGAGTTCAAATCCGGGAACTTTTTATTGGGTGAGAACTGACAATGAAACCGTTCTTGGCAAGCACTTGTTTAAATACTTCTATGTGTGCTTTGCTGCGTTGAAGAATGGATGGTTAGAAGGCTGTAGGAAGATTATAGGCCTAGATGTTTGTTTTTTCAAGGGTGCTTGCAAAGGAGAGCTATTAATGACTGTTGGAAGAAATGGAAACCAACAAATGTATCCAATAGCTTGGGCAGTGGTGGATCAAGAAACCAAACACTCTTGGAGTTGATTTTTAAGATATCTGATTGAAGATTTGCATCTTGGTGATGGATATGACATAATCATTATGTCTGATATGCAAAAGGTATTCATTTCATCTCATCTCAGTTTCAGTTTCTGAGAATTCAATATTCTGTGCAGTTCTGTTTGATATGCCAATTTTAGTTCTTCTATGCTATTTCATCAGATTGTATATTCTCATAATTAAGTAGTTATCTCATAATCAGATTGGCTTCCTGGCATGTTTGATGCTTCCATTAACAATTTCTTCTGGATTTAATCCTAATCTGCACTTGTGTTACTGCGCTGCTAGGGACTTGAGTTAGTAGTTGCTGAGTTACTTTCTTTTGCTGAAAGAAGAATGTGTGCAAGCACTTTTGGGCAAACTGGCAAAAGAAATGAAGAGGTGAAGAGAGGAGAAAAGCATTTTGGAGGTGTGTCAAAGCTAGTTTTGAGGTAAAATTGAAAGATGAGTTTACATATTTAGGAAAGCTTGGTGATAGAATATGTGAGTCTCTGCTTGTCTATAACAAAGAATTTTTGTGTAGAGCTTTATTTAGTGAAACATCCAAGTGTGATGTTGTGGAAAGCAATATGTGTGAAACATTTAATTCATGGATTATTAGTCCTAGGCACAAATATGTGATCAGTATGTTTGAAGATATTAGACACAAAATGATGGATATGCATGGGGATATGATTAAGTTTGCAAGTTCTTGGACTAGTGATATTTCACCTATGGCAAAGCAAGTTTTGGAGCAAAATAAAAAAATTGGTAGAAAGTTAAGGGTGAATTGAAATCATGACATAAGATTTGAGATACAAAACGGAGAATATAGGCATGTAGTTGGCATGGTTAGGCAGACTTGTACCTGTAGGCTATGGCAGTTGAGGGGTATCCCTTGTCAACATGTAGAAGTGTTTTGTATCACATGAGTAAAGAACCAGATGATTATGTGGACCATTGGTACAAAAAAAATACATTCCTGAAAGTTTATAAGTATTACTTATAGCCTATAACCAATATGGTTATGTGACCTGAAACCAACAACCCACCAATTGAGCCCCCTGAGTGAAGCCAATGCCCGGAAGACTAGCCAGATATAGAAGAAAAGATAAAGATGAACCAAGAAAAAAGAAGTGGGGGAAAGCATCAAAGAATGAGGTAAAAATGACATGTTCCGAATGCCATCAAGTTGAGCATAATAAAAGAGGTTGTAAAGTGGTAAGAAACAACATTCCTATCTCATTTTATGATGTTTATTTAATCTAATTTTTTTCCTTGATTAACATGCCACTCTTCAATCTTCCAGTCCACTCCACATCCTTCACAACCCACAGGACAGTCTTCACAGCCCACAGGACAGTCTTCACAGTCCACTACACACCAATCAAGCACTCAATATTCAACTGGACAACCTTTACGCTCCACTACACAACAATCAAGCACTCAATATTCAACTGGACAACTTTCACGCTCCACTGCACAACAATCAAGCACTCAACATTCAACTTCTTTGTGTTTGGAAACCTTAAAAGTTACAGGAAATAAGAGGAAACAACCAACTAGTGCTACAAATTTAGCTGGAAAAAAAAATTCAGCAACTATGGGATTTGGTGTATACAAAGATACACAATCCAGAAGACAAGTGATTAATGGCAGTATATTCTTTCATGATTCTTTTATATCTTTATTTATCTATCTTGTTAAATTATATAAACTTATAATGCAGCATGGAAGAGCAAGTGAAACAGTGATCTCAAGTGGGTCATTAAAGGATGCATCACAAACAAATGTTGACCTTGGATCCAAACCACCTAACTTGAAATGGAAAGGAAAGAATGCTATGACTGGAAACCAACTTCAACTAATGTCACAGCGAAAAAAATTGCAAATCAAATCCAAGTAGGCTCCATAAGATTCCAACAGTGTTGATTATGTGTTTTTATGGTGAAAAACAAGACAAAAACAATGATGTTGATAAACAACTTATGTATTTTTAATTGCTTGCACAATTGCTTTGATGCCATTATGGTACTTAAACTATGTTAAGTTGATGTTTTTTGAAGTGATGTTGATCCATGTATAGCATATGTGCAAACTGTTTTGTGAAAAATGCTTATTGAAGTGTGACAAACTTGTTCAAAATTAAAGCTAAACATTTGTTAAGTTAAATTGATTTGCATTATTTACGAGAGATAAAAGTAGCCATCCCGCAAAAAACAACTACATAAAAATCAAAATAATTTCGAAAAGTAAGATAATTCTGAAAATTAACATACTAACAATTACTACATAAATAACTCTCTATAAATCCAACATAGCATCACAATGATCAACAAAACTGGATAGTTCCTCCTTATCTTTTTCTTTTCTTCATCATGCTTCTTTAGTCTTTTCTGTAATCCCGAAACCGTAATTTTAGCATGTTCAGTATAATTTATTTCGCACCACCTAAAAAATTTACATCAATCTGTTTACAAACAACAAAATAACCATAAAAAATGAATCTTGAATATTAAAATTTAAACAAAAAAATTGTTATATCATACTCGACCATCTTCACATCCAAGAAACCAACGACCTGGATTATTTGCGGATCAAGAAATCTTCATTATAACTCTTTTCCCACAATGACAAAAAATATTTGAATTCATTATTTATCAAAAAGGGCAAAAATATGTACAAAAAAATGGAGAGGCAAATACTTGTGTATTTTTAATAAAAAGAAGAAGAAGAAAATGTATCTTAATTTGAAAATAAATAGTGTATATATAAAGACATGTAGTAGGGGTAAAAGGGTCAAATCATGCTTTTTTTACGTTGAAACGTTCACAAATGCCGCACATACGCGCCTCATTTGCGTGTTAAACACATGTTGTGCCAAGTCAGCGAGTTATGTTTAAATGTTCAGGAATTGACAAGTTGGAGTGCCTATTTGTGCACTTTGAAAGTTTGAGTTCCAACTTAAAATTCCATTCCAAGTTTATGGTCAAATTTGTATATCGTGCCAAAATAATAATAACCTAACTTTCAAAAAATTATAATTATAGCTATAGTTAGAGTTTTATTGTTATAGTTAAGATTTTGTTGCTATTTTCTCTCTCTTCTTTTTATGTAATTTCTTGTCAAATATATAATTATATATGTATATCAGTTGCATATATACAATTATTTTGACAAATATACATAGTTAATTCGACAGGTATACATATATGATTCGCCTCTCTCCACTCTCTGCCCTCTTTCGCTTGCCTCTCTCCTCTGTCTTTCGATCTTGCTCATCTCTCTCCTCCTTCTCCTAATCTTATTTGTCAGATATACAAATACACGTGTATATTAACTACACATATGTAATTATTTGAGTGATATACACATACAATTTGATATATATATATATACATATACAATTTGTCTCTCTCCTGTCTCTTGATGTCGCTCGTCTCTCTTCTCCCCTCCAGGTCACATAGCCTAAGTTATGTCGTGTAATTATATAAAATAAAACTATGTGACCATATTAAATTTCAAACCTGCACTATTTATGAAAATTCCTTATTAAAATTACCTTTAATTTTTTCATTATGTTAAAGCAAACTTAATTAATTTAACTCCAGGAGTTTAATTGTGGTTTTTTCCTTATTTGCACTAGTCAATTATGACAAATGATATTAGATAAATTTCATTGTTTCAATTTTAGTATATTTCTTATCTTATAATTATATATATATACTTTTCATGAATAATTTATACATGTTTTTATCAAAATTTTTATGATTTAATGATATTTGAAAAAAAGTAAACTAAATTGTTATTATTACTCTATTTAATAAGCCAACAAGGTGGGACTATCACAACTTAGAATAGTTGTACACCGAATTGGTATGAGTTGTACCTTCAGTTGGTAAACATTGTAGTATTGAATTGTTGTACAATATATTTCAGCAAGTTGTACATACCTTAGGCAGTATTAATTGGGTTGTACCCACAGCTTTGTTGGTGTTGTACTTCACCTAATGGAAAGGAAAGGGTAGTTAGAAGAATAAAACATTGAATTAAACTCCCTGACTTAGGTGTTGGTGGGTTGGCTTTTATAGCGGTGGAGGAGGCGCCACCGCCTGGTGGGCCACTTATGCGGTTGCCTCCGGTGATAGTGAGATCAGTAGTGCTTTATCATATGGTCAAATCCCACGTACTTCCCTTCAGAGTCGAAGCCCGAATTTGCTCTTCTACTTCACTGACGGTGGACCTTCAGGCTTGAATGCCGACTTAGGCGGCGAAACCACACGGGTATCTCCTTATATTAACCTTCTCTAATTGTTTGGGTATACTGTTGGTTCCTTTGTGGTAGCTGTTGAACAGTAAATTTGGGTGTCTCATGGTGGAATTTTCTTCCGGCTACTTTCGTATGCTTTTTTTAAAAGTTTACTCGCCATTGGAATTTCACTTTGGAGTAAGCCTGCCATGTAAGTTTTTTTCCTTTCAATTTGGGGCCCTATTCCTCCACACTATTATTTGTGGAGGAGGGCAACCCAATGCCCTGCAATTTCTTTGGTGGCAAATTGGTTATCCTTTGGTGCACATGCATGTACTTAGGAGTTTCCCTGCTGTCAATTTGGGAATAAATGCGGATAATAAGCATCCAATTAGTATAGACATTTACGAACAAATTTGACATTTCATAGCAAGTCACTATAATAAACGCCTGATTAGTGTAGGGATTTGGGAACAACCTTCATGTAAAAGTTGATCCAACCACAATTATGAGGTTAACATTGCAGTGAGCTGCTGAGACATTTGGTTCTTGATTTGTACATTTCTATTGCCTGTTAAGTTTGCACTTCTTCCATCCTATTGCATGCAAGGGTAGATACTGCTGTGATTTGGACTGACTCCTTAGTTTTTAGTTCTTCGATACTTATGCATGTGAGTGTACAAAATGTTGTTTGGGGCATTGTCGCTTCTACCGACAAGCCCTCTTTAGTAACTCCAACTGCCCTCTTATTTTACTGCTTATTATTAACTGTTGTTACTGTGATCTGCATACTGAAATGAATTTGTCGCGATCAAATTGGCGTGCCGCTTCAAGCGTGAGGTGCGATTTACGATTGTGACGTTGTTACAACACAGTTTCGACGTCCTCCGTTGGTTTGTACTGGCTTGCCCTTTTTTTACCCTTTTAAAAATTTTCTTTTTGGGGCTTCCTGCTTGACTGATGCAACCCTTCTATCCGCCCATTAATTATTTTTCCCTTTTGGAGGGGCTGTGTGTGCCAGACGTAGGACTGTAATGAATACACTGATCTTTACGCCCTCGGTAGGGGAACCTTTTACTTCGGGGAAAAGTATATGTGTCCCCTCTCCCTCACTTTTGCCGTTCAATAATGCTGCAGGGGTATTGTCGATTTTGCTATGGCGTTAAGGTTGAAGATTAGTGAAATTACACCTGATACTGTGGACTGGACTTGCATTGTGGATATTAGACGTCACCGATAAAGTCATGAGAAGAAAATCAAGTTCCAAAATCTGATTTTGGAAGATGAGGAGGTAAAGTGGGTTCTCCGCCCCCCCCTTTACCCCCTACTGTGCTGTTTTTTAAAGTGAAGTCCCCCCCCCCCTTCAGACTAACGTCCATGGGATTTACCCCCTTTTTTTTAAATACAGGAACAACAAATTCGTGCGGTTCTGTATGGGGATGACGTAGGCTACTATGCGTCCAAATTTACAATGTTTTCCACTTACTTGATCTCCAGTGCAAGAGTAAAGGTATCAAAGGTCAAATACGGACATTTGATACATAAATTCTTCTGGGTTATTGACAAAGAGACTCTACTTGAGCATGTGCTACTGGTGCCACTGAGAAAGTGCTGCCTCCGCCCACAAAGCTTAGCATCACGCCTTTTACCCGGATCAGGGAGATCACTCCTTCACCGGGAGCGGAAATTGGTATACCTTTGTACAATCGACATACGCTAATTGAACTGTATAACTGTACATGTACGACCTGTGCAACTTTTAAATGCTTTCATGCGCCAATTTGTTCCGGGCAGATTTTGTAGGTATCGTTCTGCGGTGTGCTCCGTCCAGAAATGCAGGTCGCAGCCAAACTAGCTGCCGTGAATTGACTGTTACAGATGAGCAGTAAGTTTGCCTACTCAGAGCGCCACAGCCTCAGACAATGCTCGAGCTAACAGGCCTGACTTTTCCTTGGCTCGCAGGCTTAATCATTTGTCGCTCACTTTATGGGACGACTTTGCCGAAATTGAAGGGGCAGAATTGGTTCTCCATTGTATTCAGGTGAAAGAAGTGGGAATATGTATCTCACTGGTTGCTCAGAAATAGCAGAAAAGGTTGAAAGCTACTATAACAACCTTTGGAAACGTGCCCAACTTAATGTTTCAGCTCACACAAGATCAGTTTGGGATCAGCAGTGGCAGATTAATCGCAAAGTTCCATGTTGGTCCCATTTTATAAATCCTAAACAAAGGTGCAGGTATGTGGAAAATAAAAGGCAGACACCCTTTCAAGTAACTGGCTTCTCCCCTTTTCTCAATCTTGCAGCAGCTTTATAAGAACGGGCAATTCTTTTTTATTTTTCCGTGCACATAATATTTGCATAAAGAAGCAGCAAAGGAAAATGAAAAAATAGAAGTGATATTGGTGTGCAAAAGTGTCTGATTTTGGGTATTCGTACTTCTATAGGTTGCAAAAATCGATGCCTTTACTCAATGAAAGTACAGATAACTAAACCAAATTCTGATCGTAGATACTTCTCTGCTAAAACCAGTCCTTCCTGATGTATTCGGAAAAGAAATAGGATTGAACTCGAAACATCAGGTGATCAAGTTTGCTAAATAAGCTCAGGATTGATTTAACGTGATCAAATTTCCCTACTAAGAAATGAATTGATAGGAAACTTTCCTGCCTTAGGCCTTATTGTTCTTAATTGGATACTATGTTGTGTCTTGACAGATCACCATTTCCCAAATACATGGAAATTCTGTCAGACCCATACATGTCTCACATTTCCATAGAGACTCTTGGAATTAATGATTCATCTTCTAATCTTCAACCTAGCTATCTTTCATTTGCTGCTCCAGAGGTATGGGTCACTGCAACCTTTATTAGCAATACTCTATTATATAAGCCAACAAGGGTGGGACTATTGAGACAATCACACATACACGCACACACATACATGAATTTCTTTATATTCTACAGATGTAACACATCTGAATCACTTTCCGTTCGGGTGTGATCCTTTTTTAATCTCATTAACTGAATCAAGAGTGTGCACTAGAACAATTGTTCATTTCTTAGTAGGATTGTGCTAGATTGCTTACCATGTATTCATGTAAAAGTAAAGATAAATTTTTAAGTTAGTGAACCTTTTTATATTATTCTATATGATAGTCTCCCAATTTGATCACGTAGCTTGTGACTGACCTTCTTGTGTTAGGGCAAGTTGCCAATCTGAATCATGTAAGGCAGACAACTGATTAGTGGTTTCTTTCTTGAACAGAACTCCCTGACCTGGTGAACTTTTTGTTAAATTTGATTATCCACATTGCTGCTCCCACCTGTGATTTGAATGGGCTTCTGCATATCTCAACACTTGCAATGCGAAGCTTCTGTCAGGCCTGGTAATTGTCAAATACAGCAGCTTTCTATCATCCTTTGATAACCAGTGATGTCTTTTCCTTTTAGTTTCGTATCCCTATTTTTCCTGGTATATTTGACATTATCCATGGTAGTAAGCTTGTGAATAGCCTCTAAAGGTGTGATAACGTGTCGTGCCATGTTATGTATCATTTTGGAAGTTCTGTAGCTCAGCTTATCTAGCTCTATCGACACTTGGATGCGCAGGCTGGATGCCAAAGAGAAAACTCAAAATTTCCTCCAACTTTAAAGAACTGAAAATGCAACTTTCGACCTAAAATCTCCATATTGACACCAAGTCCGGTTCTGCAAGTTCTCCAGGACCAGATTCGACATTCCGGAGCAGATAGAATCGACAGAATCAAATTCGGACTCTCAGAACTCAAAACGGCTAGAAAATTCAAATTTTCCAACTTTAAATAACTAAAAATGCAACTTTGGACCTAAAATCTCCATTTTAACTCCAAATTCAGTTCTGCAAGTTCTCCTAGACCATATTCAGCATTCAGGAGCTGATGAAATCGATAGAATTGAATTCCGATGCTTAGAAGTCAAAACGGCTACAGAACTCAAATTTTCCAACTTTAAAGAACGAAATATGTAACTTTGGACCTAAAATCTCCATTTCAACTCCAAATTCAATTTTGCAAGCTCTCCTAGACTATATTCAGCATTCCGAAGCGGATGGAATCAACATAATCGAATTCCGACGCTTAGAACTCAAAACGGCTAGAAAACTCAAATTTTCCAACTTTAAAGAACTAAAAATGCAACTTTGGACCTAAAATCTCTATTCTAACTCTAAATTCAGTTCTGCAAGTTCTCCTACACCAGATTCAGCATTCTGGAGCTGATGGAATTGACCGAATCAAATTCCAACGCTCAGAACTCAAAACAGCTAGAGAACTCAAAATTTCCTCCAACTCTAAAGAACTGAAAATGCAATTTTGGACCTAAAATCTCCATTTTGACACCAAGTTCAGTTCGGCAAGTTCTACAAGATCATATTCGACATTCTGGAGCTGATGGAATAGACTGAATCAAATTCCGACGCTTAGAACTCAAAACGACTAGAAAACTCAAATTTTCCAACTTTAAAGAACTAAAATGCAACTTCGGTCCTAAGATCTCCATTTTAACTCCAAATTCAGTTCTGCAAGTTCCCCTAGGCCATATGCAGCATTCTGGAGCTGATGGAATCGATAGAATCAAATTCTGACGGTCAAAACTCAAAACGGCTAGAAAACTCAAAAGTTCCTCTTAACTTTAAAGAACTGAAAAGGCAACTTTGGACCTAAAATCTCCATTTTCACACCAAGTTCAGTTTTGCAAGTTCTCCTGCACCAAATTCGACAGAGTCGAATTCGGACGCTCAGAACTCAGAATGGATAGAAAACTCAAATTTTCCAACTTTAAAGAACTAAAAATGCAACTTTGGACCTAAAATCTCCATTTTAACTCCAAATTTAGTTCTGCAAGTTCTCCTAGACCATATTCAGCATTCCAAAGCTCATAATCGAATTCCGATGCTCAAAACTCAAAACGACTAGAAAACTCAAATTTTCCAACTTTAAAGAACGAAAAATGCAACTTTGGACCTAAAATCTCCATTCAACTCCGAATTCAGTTTTTGTACCCCATTCAATAGGCTTGCTGGGAAAGGTTAGCAGGCCTAAGGGTTGCAAGCCCATCCAATTCAATTACACAAAAAGAGAAACCCAGCTTCGCAAAGCAGCTCTCTCCCCAGCCCATAGCATAGTGTGGATCTGGATCCTTTTATTGAGCACCATTTCTTTTAGATAGAAAGGCGTTCTGACTCTTTTGGATCAAGTCATAACCTAAAGAACTGAAAATGCAACTTTGGACCTAAAATCTCCATTTTGACACCAGTTCAGTTCGGCAAGTTCTCCAAGATCATATTCAGCATTCTAGAGCTGATGGAATAGACTGAATCAAATTCCGACGTTTAGAACACAAAACGGCTAGAAAACTCAAAATTTTCAACTTTAAAAAACTAAAATGCAACTTCGGTCCTAAGATCTCCATTTTTACTCCAAATTCAGTTCTGCAAGTTTCCCTAGACCATATTCAGCATTCCGGAGCTGATGGAATTGACAGAATCAAATTCTGACGGTCAAAACTCAAAACGGCTAGAAAACTCAAAATTTCCTCTAACTTTAAAGAACTGAAAATGCAACTTTGGACCTAAAATCTCCATTTTGACACCAAGTTCAGTTCTACAAGTTCCCCCGCACCAGATTCGGCATTGCAGAGCTGATGGAATCGACAGAGTCGAATTCGGACGCTCAGAACTCAGAATGGATAGAAAACTCAAGTTTTCCAACTTTAAAGAACTAAAAATGCAACTTTGGATCTAAAATCTCCATTTTAACTCCAAATTCAGTTCTGCAAGTTCTTCTAGACCATATTCAGCATTCCGGAGCTGATGGAATCGACAGAATCAAATTCTGACGCTCAAAACTCAAAACGGCTAGAAAACTCAAAATTTCCTCTAACTTTAAAGAACTGAAAATGCAACTTTGGACCTAAAATCTCCATTTTGACACCAAGTTCAGTTCTGCAAGTTCACCTGCACCATCTCCATTTTGACACCAAGTTCAGTTCTGCAAGTTCACCAGCACCAAATTCGGCATTCCAGAGCTGATGGAATCGACAGAGTTGAATTCGGACGCTCAGAACTCAAAATGGATAGAGAACTCAAAATTTCCAACTTTAAAGAACTAAAAATGCAACTTTGGACCTAAAATTTAGTTCTGCAAGTTCTCCTAGACTAGGTTCAGCATTACGGAGCTGATGAAATCGACAGAATCGAATTCCGACGCTCAGATTTCAAAACAGTTAGAAAACTCAAATTTTCCAACTTTAAAGAATATTCGACATTCTAGAGCTGATGGAATAGACTGAATCAAATTCCGACGCTCAGATTTCAAAACGGTTAGAAAACTCAAATTTTCCAACTTTAAAGAATATTCGACATTCTAGAGCTGATGGAATAGACTGAATCAAATTCC
>JAPFFP010030575.1:0-15685 GCA_026153255.1 Solanum medicagineum | reverse complement strand
TGAATTGTGAAGCCTACTAGAAGGGGTTATGAACTATGTTATATGCCTTACCCTCTAGTACAAGGTTAATTTCTATATGAAGGGGTTATGAACTATGTTGTATACCTTACCCTCATGTATGATTCGATGTTATGCAATATCATATACTCATATGAAGGGGTTATGAACTACGTGGTATGCCTCACCCTCATATGCGATTCAATGTTATGTATTACCTGATGCTTACATGTAGGGGTTATGACCTATGCTATCTTTCTACCCTCATTTACTATTCATTATCTCATGCTTACATGTAGGGGCTATGACCTATGCTACTCCTCTACCCTCATGTACTACCTATTACCTACTAGAAGGGGTTATGACCTACGCCCTCACCCTCTAGTACAAGGTAGTTGGATGATCTTTTCATATTACTTTATGGTGTTAAACAAGATATGCAAGTATGATTATTCTTAAGCATGTTTCATCCTACGCATTGATTACACATGGCATATTGAGCTTAAGTTCATTGAATATGATTAAGCATCTCGTTATTATGGCTTATGGATCTTGTTGCATTGTATCCCGCATACTTAGTATATTCAAACGTACTAATGCATACTCTATGCCTACATGATATTATTTTGTAGAGACTAGAGCTCCTATCAACCATCCTCCACGTGGCTAGTTGGTTCTTGTGAAGAAGCTAGTTGGTGAGTCCTCAATTTCGAGGGCAATATCAATTCTTATTCATGCTTTATAGATTCTTGCTCTTTTTTTGGATACTTGTTACTATGAGGGTGAACCCAGAAAGTGTCTTGGCCCCTGATCCATTCTATGTTTGGAGGTATTGTTGGAATATTATGATATATCTATGCTATGAGTTTGACCTTTTATGTTTTAATGGATATCAAAGACTTCCCCTAGTCCCGCTTCCCTTTTTATACTATCTCTTGTTAATGTTTATTTTGCTTCAACGACTAAGGATGTGCGAACGATATGCTAAGAGTCTTGTTTGGGGTCCCCTCGGGTTCCCCATTCGCCGTGTCATGTCTAGGCCCTAGTGTTATGTAATGACAACGTTGCCAGCGTAGGATATTCGTACAACATGTTCTGGCGACTTATGTGCCAAAAGTTGGACATTTACTATTGATCCATGAGAGAGTTGATCATCCTTTACCATAGCACATTTAGGACGGGCATGGCAACGACGTCGCTTTCGTTGTGCACCACCAAACTAGAGTTGGTGGGATTGGATGTCGGTTGAGAGAGACTCCTAAGAAAACACTAATTGAGCATGATGTTTTAAACTAAAAGCATGATTTACTTTAAACTTGCATATATTGAGTTGAGCATGAGTTGTGTGAGTTAACGACAGGGAGTTGGGTTTTATTTTCTTGAGTTATTTTACATACCAGTATATTGCATATACTAACATCCATTTGGACTTACGTCATTTCATGATGCAAATATAGGTGATAGAGGACTTCAGCCCGCATATCATTGAGGTCCAGATCAATGCATTCTCAGAGTTGGTGAGCCCTTCTTGCATTCCGGAGGAGCCCTTTCTCTTTCCTTATTTTTATTGAGTACTTTATTTCTTTGATTTGGCGTGTCCATGGCCTGTCATGGTACCATCAAGATTGTTGAGTAAATACTTCATAGAATTGAGTAGAGAGTTGGTTTAGTATTGATTGTTTCCAAACTTATTTATTGGAAATTATGTTTTTGTAGAGTTATATTTATTCATATGATGCCCCTTTCATTTGAATATTTTCTTCCACTGTCGCTGATGTGATGATGAGGCCAAGTGGTTCTCTTAGGGAATAAGCAATAGTTCTTCAAGTACCGGCCACGCCAAGGGTTCCCACCCGAGGTGTGAAAAACTTGCTATCAGAGCATAGAGTTCAAGGGTCCTAGGGAGTCTATGAAGCCGCGTCTAGTAGAGGTTTATTAGTGTGTTATGCACCACACTTATTGAAAAAGATGACAGTTAACCATTTCAACATCCATGTACTTAATATATGATATATTTTTACAAGGACATTTAATGTTGTCACCACTCATATATTTTGTTGAGAACATGCATATTGAATAAAGTTATTCACACCGGTTATGAAACTGGAGTGTATACCCCCTCGTCTATCCAACCTCTTATACATCCAACCACGCTTCATCTTATTCATGTTCCTATAAATATTAAAATGATCAAAATAATAAAAATCATCTACTTATACAATCTAGACTACCTCTAAAGAGAAGATCAAAAAATACCTTTACGATCAAATAAAAATTAGATCGAGAAGCTGAAAAACAGAGAAAGAGAGGATGAAAGGAGAAGGCTGAAGGGTGAGCGAAATTAGTGAAACAAGATGGGATTTCAGAGCTTTGGGAGCTTGCAATGTCAGTAGTATGTGTATGTAACATTTGAAACATAAACCACCATATATATAGTTATCCTATATCTGCTCACAATTAGCACCCTTGTGAAAGTTTCATCAAGCATAATATTGGACAACTCAAGAAAAATAAACAAACATAGAGATAGAAATAGAGCTTACTTGAATTCAGTATAGCTTTTCTTAGAAAAAATAAATAGCAAACAAGTTCACGAATAAATAAAGCTCCACATATCTCCACAAGTTGTAATAACACCTTCTGAAAAAGAAAAGAAAACTAGCAAACTTAATGTAGTATATATTGATTAGGTGCAGTGCTTTACATAAATAGAGAAGCATAAAGAAGAGAAATAGAGAAGTAGAGTGAAGAAAACAACTTCCCATAAAGTTTTCGATCAACAGTGTGAAATAACTTGAATTCATCATCTAAGACTGGAGGGGTTTGATAATCGTATAAAGGGGGAAATGAATCAACGGATACCTTTTGAAATAACAAATCTTTGGCCTTTCTCTATTGACTTAATGAGAAGAAGCTCAAAGGCATCTTCGTCTACCAGTGATAACTTCGCAAAATCTTTGTATCTGCAAGGTATGCATCTGGAGAAAGACATGTTCAGGGGAACAAATTTAATTACTAATGATAGCACATACACTTTCTACATGAAAATTGTAGAAAAATGTACAATAACATTACCCAGTGAAATTTCACAAAGGTCTAGGTAATCGTAGAACAATGTCAAAATCCAAAACTAGGTTCTCCAAAAAAAAAGGGGATAGGATACTAACTTTCAGTAATGAATTATGATGGAGCACCAAGATACATATGATGCAAGTTACAAGATGTCACAGAATACTTAACTAGCTATCAACACCCAAACACTGTATTAGATCCTTAGAGTTGTGCAAATGGGTGTTCCTTACTGAAAAAACAAATTCACAATGGAGGAACTTTTAGTTAAAAAAAGTTTAGATTCATTTTGAGTGTTTGAAGAATGGAATATATATATATATATATATTACGTACTCAAAAGGAAAAAAGTCTAGCCTAGGATTATGTCAAGTGACATCATTTGATCAAAGACATGTAGTATTTTAAGGACAAATAGTTAATTATTAGTTATATTAGGCAATAATAACTAATTTTTTAAATTTACAACTTTTAGAATCTGTTCTAATTTTCTGAATCATAAAAATTAAAGAATTTTAAAAAAAATTAAATTATTAAAATTACAACATATCCGTGTATTATAAGCCCAATATGATTACTTTTTAATCAGTTAACACTATATTAGTTACTTGCTTCTTCATTCTCTACGGGACTTTCTCTCCTAGCTTTACTTTCTAAAGTTCTTATTCTCCTTACTATCTGGTGATTGGCCCGGCGCTGAACTACCGGCCAGTCATTGGAAGTCATCTCGGTGATGGAGCTTCTCTACAAGTTTCGGTTGTGAAGGCTTGTATTTCTCTCTATTTTCTCTTCATTTTTAGCTCACATTTGTTTCAGACTTCACCGGCGCCATGGAAGTTTGATTTCCCATGATTCCTTCTCAGGCGATGAACTTTTTTGATGTAATTTTTTGTTTGAGTTTCTGGTTATGGTTTTTCTCCCGGTTACGGTGAGGAAATCAAATTCCAAGGTTAGAATTTCAGATCCATCGATTTTAAACCAGATCTATCCTCGTTCTTGGCCGAGGGTGTTTCGAGTATAATTGGTAATGTTAGTCCAGATTCTGGTGACGTTACATTCTAGATTCTGACGAGATATCTGGTGAAGATTTCTTTCTTTTTGGCGTTACGTTCCAGATTTCGACTAGCTTTTTAATCTGGAGACATAAGCACACATCTTTGGCGAGTAATCTGGCAAAGACAAAGTTCAACCATTTCCAGGTGATATCTTTCTACTATTTATTATTTAATTGATTGAGGTTTTTCCCGGGGTTTGTCCTATACCATTTCATCTTCTAATTAGTTTTTTGAATTATTTCTTGATTAGTTTGAGTATTTACTTCTTGTTTAGCATTAGTGTTCTGGATTTTCTTGCTTACGGTTTTAGTTTTTTCTATACTATCTAAACTTTTTTGATCAGTATTTTTGGCTGCTTACTGTTGTTGTTCTTTGAATCATGTAGTTAGCATACTGTATTTTTGCTCAGTATTGTTCTTTTGTTTGTTTGGTGTAAAATTTAGTTGTTAGGGAGTTTTTAATTGCTCACTATCTACCACTTTTCATAATATACTCTTTTCTACTTTGATTTGTTTTCTATATATTGGGTTTTTCGCTTAGTATATTTAATATTTTACTGTTTTATATTATTGGGTTGTTTTATTAGCTCATTTTATTATATTTTCCGAGCCTACATATCATATTGTGTTGCCTTAACATATCATATTGTGTTGTTTTAGTAGTTTACCCATATTTCACTGGTCTATAGTGCGGGGTTGTATAGGTTTATTTAGAGTGTATCTTCTTGACCTTTTTAGTTTAGTTAGTTATCAGTTTTAGTTTAGTAGCATCAGGATCAAATGGTCGACTATGGTCATGTCGTCGGTTGCTGCCGGTGGTAAGGGTAGGGTGGTAAGATGGGCACGATGTTTTTAAGTTAAGGGTAGGGTCGTGGAATATAGGAGCACTCATAGGGAAATCCGTAGAAATAGTGAAGTGTCTTAAGAGTATACATATATATATATAACATGTGTTCAGGAGTCGAGATGGGTAGGTACCAAAGCTCGGAACCTAGATGGGTTAAAGTTATGGTTCTCAGGTGGTTCTAGGGATAGAAATAGTGCAAGTATCCTAATAACGAGAACCTTACGGAATATGTAGTTAAGGTCAGGAGGTTTAATGATTGGACGATGTGTATCAAACTTGTGGTTGGTAGGTATGTAGTGAATGTAGTAAGTGCCTATGCGCCTCAAGTAGGCCATAATTTTCATGCTTCAATGGTAAAGCGGTTGTTATCAAGTATAAACTTAACCGAAGGTTAGGGTCTAATCCACAGGAAATACGGGTTGACCATATAGATTCACTAACAATTATTTCAAGCACCAATCAACTAACTTCTTTATGATTGGGGGGGGGGGGGTTGCAATTTTGAAATAAAAGAAGATAAAAACACTACAGTACTATTACAAAGAGACAATCAAATTGAGGGACAACTTGGGAATTGTGTTCACCATGATCCGTTAACTCTAATGCCCCAGATAACATAACTCTGATCGATACATCTCGTGTAAGACGGTAACTTAGGTTCTTCCTGCCCTCTTGTGGGTGTTTAGCCACTCATGGCTAGGGAAAAATCACAAACAATGAATAAAGTAGACATGGTTTAGAAACTACCCAAGAACAATGAAGAACAATAACACTTTGATGTTGAAACCACACGCTCGCAAAAATGGAGTTTGAATACATGTGATTTCAAAACCCCCAAATTAGGTCTTCAAATTAAAAACCTAAAATCTAATCTAACCCTAAGAAAGGTGCTCTCTAAGAATATACAAAGTTATCGAATCTGTAAAGGTGTCAAGTCTCCTTCCAAAAACCCTATCATTAACTATTTATACTATTTACAAAAAGACCCTAACAATAAAATAGAAAATACAGATGGCAGCAAGTACAACTCGCAGGTATGACTCGTAAGATGACCTACGAGTCGTAATCTGGCTTTCGTAGTCAGAACTTGGCAGTTTGGACTTGGATACTATGATCCATTGCTATGAGTCGTGGTATGATCTATGACTCATAGTGTCTTCTCATGGTTTCTTGTTGTAGTTCTTTGTCCAAATTTTGGCAACACTGTTTCTAACTATGAGGCCCCCTCCTATGAGTCATAGTGAGACATACGACTCATAGGTTAGCCTTATATAGATGACCTTCACTTTGAAAATCTCTAATTTTTGGACATTGTTCTTGGCTGCGAAGGCACACTATGACTCGTAGCTTGGGCTACGACTCGTAGGCTGGCTCGAATGTCCTGACCTTCATCAAAACCTACAATTTTCTCCTAAAATTATGCCAACCTATATTTTCTGCAAGAACAACACAAAAACACATAAAAACCATAAAAAGTCTCATTAAGAACATGCAAAATCTTTTTTTTCGACATTAAATGAGTTGTATTTTGACAGCACATAAACACACTCATAGAATTGTTGCTTGTCCTCAAGTAACGACTCAATCTAAATAGACAATAAGAAATGGATAGCAACTATCCTAATGGTATATACATCACTCAATTTCAAACTCAGGTACCCAACTCTCATTTTCAAAACCTGATTGAATAGCCACCAAGCAAACCAAGATATAATAATATGTCTGACAATCCAACTATGACAAGCTAAGGAGTATCGACAATTCACAATCGCTGAAGAAGTCACATGCCAATCATGCAATATGAATGCCCTCACAGAAAAGAAGTCCCTCCATTTCACTCAAAAATCAATCAAAGATCAGGGACTATGCAAGCATCCTCACTCTGATAAATGATATTAATGCATGATAACAACAACATAGGCTTGCCCATATACTCATGTTCTGAATTGTTGAACTACTTGGATTAGGATCACTTTAGGACTTTATATGGTATGTAGGCTCATGGGGCTTTGGTAAGGTAATTTGGGTAATTAGTAACTAAAAGCGATCCTTGAACCATGTTTTTCAACATTTTCACCTCAACAACTCAGCCACTTTCATTTTGTCCTCCCTTATTCTTCATTTTTAAGCTTTTTCGGGTCTTTTCTTTTTCTCTTTCAGTTGTGCCTTATTTTTGAACTCATTTTTGCTCTTCTTTTCATTTCAAGGAACTTTTTCTTCCTTTTACGCTCACCCAGCACATGATCTTCTCTTCTTTCTTTCTTTCCCCACTAATTACCTTATTTTTGTTAGTTTACCACAACAAAAGCCACCCTAAACTTAGGCTTTTAGCCTGAGGTGAAGTACACAATATCCGCTCCCTAAACCAAGGCCACCTTTGGTAGCCACCCTCAACTTAGGCTTTTTGCCTCAATCAAGGTTCATATGTTCAAGGATGGACCAGGGTCAATATCAAGGTATTTCACAAAATAAGGTTACGCTACTAGGTGTTAAGAAAGAACAGGTACATGTAAAGCTCAAACATTTGGAACAAGGGGTCAACTACTACATTCGGTAAGTCATTTAGGCAAAAGTGGACTATCTTAAAGAATAAAGACCTAAGATCCTTTCCCAATTAACCAAATCTCTAATCCAATTTTAGTGTAACAAGGCAAGTTCTGAATCAGTACACAATGCATGAATATAACAAAATTAGCTCACACAACACACATGGCATTGCATACACATTTAACATAGACTCACAGATCATGTTTCAAGCATCAACTTGCCCTCGCTATATCAGAACGAACATTGCCAGACAATCACTTACAAAATTGCAATGGTAACCAACAATCTCAAAAATTTTGAGGGTGCCTATTTTTTTAAAAACATTTATAAGACCATTCAAGATTATACACATGCCAAAAGTAATAATCACTATATATCTACAAATTATCAACGACACCTAAACATGTCGGTTCAATAGAAAGTAAACTCATCAACAGTGAAAAAGAAACACGACAAGAAAACCTTGGGATTAAAAATAGAATAGTTATGAACTAAAAGTTACTCAGAATTTAGCATAATCCATATCTTCTCATACCCCACCAAAAAGATGATACTTTGTCCTCAAAGTATGTATATAAAAACCTAAAATTAAACTAATTATCCAACATAGTGAATAAAAACTAAACATCCAAAACAAAACATCCATCAAACCAATAACAAAACAAATTGTCTAGAGAAAAACAACAATGAGAACAAAGTATTCACAAGTATCAATAAGGACGAGGGATCAAAAGTATCAAAAACATGGTGCTCAAGCACTGGCATCTATCTGGTCTTGGAGCTCGCTCTCCTCCTAGGCTGTAGTTGTACCCGAGCTACTGGCTCTTTGCACTATCTACTGCTCTCGACCATTCATCATCTCCTCCATGGCTAAGGACTCTCACATCACCTCATCTGTAATCCGCTCCTCCAGCTCTACTAGCTCCTCAGTTGTCCTCGGTCTCTTTTGGCTCACAGCTACATCATCACACTCCAGGGGCCTCTTCTCATAGGCATGTGGTCGATCCTCAAGCAAGACAATGAAATCATCATCACCCTCTAGTGCCACCTCTGGGGCTGCTACGTGGGCTGCTAATTTAGTCATCAGGTCGGCCTTGAACTTGGCCAACTCTTCCTTTACGATAGTCAGGTCTGCAGGCATGCTCCCTCGAGCCTCCTCTGGACCCTATCCTCGAAGGCGTTGACCCTAGCATCCACTGTAGCAACTCTCTAATCTATAGTATCAAAGGTGATTGCTTTGGCCCTCTCCTCCGAGTCGCAGACCATCTGACGAACCCATGGTTTCACTTGGCTCATCAACCTGCTCAGCTAGGCCTCCATCTTTGCTAACTTGTGCACTAATGCCTGAAAAGCAAAAGCAAACATAAGAGGGTAGTCAGAGGAAATAACCTAAGTAGTAGAAGGTGCTGGTGCAGGTGCATCTGAGGAGGACATCGCCTCAGTATCAACAAATGGAGGCTACTCCGGTGCAACTAAGGTAGGTGGTGGTAACTGGAGTTGACTCCTCAATGTTGGGTTTAGAGGAAATGGATCTAGAATAGGAGGAGAAGTTGCTTGCTGTAGAGCCACCGAGTTCTCATCAGCCTTTATCAGGCTGGGATCCAAAGTACACAGGGCCTCTACATGTGGGTCAAGGTGGAGAGAAACATAAACTTTGGCTGCATTGCATAGTCTATGTATCAAGATGGGGAATGGCAATGAGGTGTTAGTTCAGATCGCAGACTCATGAATCTGCTCCGCCATGGCATATTCCTAGTCTATCTCATAGCCAACTAAGATACTGACTAGTGATATAGGCTGCTCCAAAGTAATCACATTATCCGTAAATGTAGTCCTGATGTGCGATTGGATAATAGAGCACTAGAATTTAGCCAAAAATGAGAGATAAGCCTTCACTATCGTCTCGGCGTGGTTTGTGACCCATGTTGGTTTGGCACCGCCCTTGTAAACCTGGCTAGCCACCCATCAGAGAAGCTCAGTCCTTAGTCCTATATTCTTCCATGTCACCGCTAGCCTCATCTTCTCAATCCTATCAATATACGCGATGGTGGAATGTGGCACACTGTAATTAGGCCCAAACTAAACCCTTCGAATGATCTCTTCTGAAATGTTGACTCTCTAACCCCGTACTAAGACCTCCCATAGTTTAGGCTGATCAATGGCCTTCTTCCTCTTAGGAAGATCTCTGAAGATGGTAGTAGCATAAATGCCATAGAACTATCGGATTAGATATGGGGCATACTTGCCCAACCTCCCTGAAAACCACCTAAGTCCTGCCGGTCAATCTCTGCTTCTAAGTCAGGTACTCTACTCAACCTGAAATCATTCAGCCTCAACTCCTCATGAAACTGCATAATAGGTTTTCGCTATCCCTTTAGCTCTAAACCCTTGTTATAAAATACTTCCATCCTTGGAACTCTCCATCTGATATTTCTGGGATCGGTGTAAGTGATGGATGGATCGGTCGGAGACTGTGAATCTGCCTCATCATGATGAGTTTGTATGCCTCAAGAGAATTGGACCCCGAGTGTGATGATCTGTTACCTGACCCATCACCATTGTCCTCCTCGTCAGACTGGGAGGAACTCTCAATGACCATCGGGGTTTGTGCATCCTTAGCTCTAGTTTGAGGCACATTTGCCTCAAGGTCAATTATGACTCTGTGGACCTTTTCGAATCCCTTTAACTGCTCAGTCTTGGAGGACTCATCTATCAGTTTCCTATGAAAGGCCTTGATAGCATTTTTATCCTTTGGAGGCATTGTACTTGAAAATCACACCTCATACCACACATGAGCACCATTATGGCCAAACAATCAGGAAATCACACAGAAAAAGAAACAAGAAGTAACAAAAACCAAAATGAAAACACAAAAAAAAAATTTCACTGAACTAGTTGCGGGTTTGCAGGTATGATGCACAGATATGACTCATAAGGTGATTTACAAGTCATAGACTAGGCTCGTAGCAATTTTCAGAATCTTTTTAAAGTGCAAGACAAGTCCTACAAGACCCTCACTATGGTTCATAGTGATCAGTATGACTCGTAGGTGGGTTTCGTATGGCAAATGTTAAGGACCATAGGGGACTGTTGTTTCCTAGGAAGGGTCACTATGAATCGTAGAACATCCTACGAGTCATAGGAAGGCCTCTTAATAGGTACATATGGTGTCTGTAACTTCACCACAAAAACCACCATAAAGAAAAAAAAATTCAAACATCATTTGATGTAATTCTCTCAATCAATTCAATAGGTATGTCATATATAACCTAGTTGTGAATATTCAAACCACAATTTCCCCACAAATTGTATCAATAATTGACAATCAAGCAACAACTTCCCAACACATTCGATAATCACCCAAAAGTTTATGATCACTAAACTCACAACACTCAAAACTACACAACATCAACATAAGAGATCAAAGGAATCCAAAGCAAAGTCAGGCAAAGGGTATCTCAACGATCAATCTCCACCCAATTATACACCTCTAATCATATTGGACTTCAACAAGAATCCATAATTTTATCAATCAAAAATCATTCACTACACACATATGATTAACATGCCAACATTAAAAATAGCCAACAAGGGCAATTCCATAATTGCAAAAACAACCTCTACATCATTGACCCTAGACTGAAGTTGACCAAAATCCTTCTCCACCAAGGCTCTCCCGGTGGCTAGAAATGGTCTTCCCAATATAATGGGCACCTCAAAATCAATCTCACAATCAAGGATCACGAAATTAGTGGGAAAGATGAATTTATCAACTTTTACAAGCACATCAAAAAGTATCCCTCCCGGCTTCTTTTGATTTTGAACCATGTTACATTGGCAAAGTACCCTTTTGGCATTGGTTTAATTGAGAAGAGACTTGACCAAATTGTTGCTCCAATTTCTTGATTGCCACCGAGTAAGACTCTCTTTTGGTTTATGCTTAGAATGTCCGATCTCATCACTTTTAAGGTCTTATCTTGATGGTCAGCTCTCTTCAACAACTTGTCAAATATTTCTTCAATCCTTGAGTTTCTAGATCCGGCATCACGATTGGGGGAGGCATATATGGACCATTTCTATAATCATTCTTTGCCCCCACTCGGCCTCTGGTACTCTTTCTCTTTCATAATAACCTCCACAGTTATCTCTATACATACCTCTCGGTTGTAGTTCTGACCTTGATTTCTGGAACCTTGCCTCCAATAGTCCGAGTTGGACCCTTGAGCATTGTTTCGGAAACCCGTCGCTTGATTACTCACAAAGCAAGCATCTTCGTCAAAGAAGGGTTTTTCATACCGCATAGACACTTTCTTGATTTTGCTTCAATACCAAGTCCATACTTATGAGAAGTTGAGCAAGTGGTTGCATGCTCTCCTCATTAATCTTAGCTTGCTCATTGTTGGTGTTCACCGCACAAGAATTTTTAGTATTATCTCTCTCTCTTGACCCCGTGCTTGACTTGTTTTGGCCACTTACTCCATTCTCTCGACAATTTGTGCAAAAGGCTGATCAAGAAACATACCACCCATAATGGTATCGGCGTAAGCTTGACTATTCTTGTCAAGAGCCCGATAAAAGATCTCAACTAAAGAATAATCTACAATTTTATGATCAGGAACCATCCTCAAACACTTGGTGAATCTTTCCCAAGTCATGCTTATCTAATCACCCGAAAATTGCTCAAAGTTATTGATTTGATCTTTGACTTTAAGCTTTTTGGACCTAGGGAAATTCCTCTCTAAAAAGGCTCTTTGTAGCTCTGCCCAACTAGTGATCAAACTTTGTGGAAGCCGAATAACCAAATTGTTGCATTTCATGTGAGAGATAATGGGAACACTCGCAAACCAACCACATCCATTGATAAATTTTGTGTACCCATCATACTCTTGCAAACAAACGCCACATTCTGGAGATGACTATGGGAATCCTCTGAAGGTAAACCAGTGAATAAACCACGATTTGGAAGCATTTGGCAACACTATCGCTCCCGTGATATACATAGCCATAGGGTTCAACATATATTAATTCCAACCATATGCATTTTCGTTAAAATCCCTATGGTGTCGCCTATACTGTCTTTGAGGTAGGTTTTCCTCTCCACCCACATCTTCCTCATGTTGACCCACGACTTCATTAATCGCGATGTCCTCATTTTCTTGGGCCAATCTCCTTGTTATTTTGGTGGATCTCCATGTTGAGTGGAGCTAAGGGATTGCCTTGGCTCCTTGTGTTGGACATACAAACCTAATAAACCTTGCGAATAAAACTAAATAATAAAAATAAAAGCAAAAGTAAAATACAAGAGAATCTAGAAATTAATACTTGAACTAACTACTAGTGAAGTCAAGTCAAGAACCTAGCTGTGTTCCCCCGCAACGGTGCCATAATTTTTTATATTCATGCTCCAACAATAAAGCGGTCGCTATCAAGTATAAATCTAACTGGTGATTAGGGTCCAATCCATAGGAAATATGGGATTGACCATGTTGATTCACTAACAATTATTTCAAGCACCAATCAACTAACTTCTCTAGGATAGGGGGGTTGCACTCTTGAAATAAAAGAAGATAAAAACACTATACTACTACTATGAAGAGACAATCAAATTGAGGGAAAACTTGGGAATTTTGTTCACCATGAGTCTCTAACTCTAATCCCACAAATAACATAACTCTAACTGAGACAACGCATGCAGGACGGTAACTTACGTTGTTCCATCCCTCTTGTGAAGGTGTAGGTCGAATTTCACCATGGTGCTTGGTCGGCAACCATGGTGCACCAATTAACCGTTACCCATTGTCCCAGTCAACCTCCCCTTGGTCAGGCCTAGTTGATTAGATAAGAGCACATCAACCGAATCCTGTCATCTACTTCCCACTTCTTACTCGTCACTAGCTTGGTCAGGATCATGATAGTAGGCGGGGTTTGGTGTTGGGCACCACCAAACAACATTTAAAATGAAAGGAAATAGACAATACATGCAACTACCAAATCAAAGAAATGCACAAAATTCGAGTTACTTCAAGCCAACTCCTTATGGTTACCCTAACCACAAGTTGTGGATGTTTAACCATTCATGGCTAGGTTAAAATCGCAAAAAATGAATAAAGTAAACATGGTTTAGAAATTACCCAAGAAAAATGAAGAAAAACACCACTTTGATATTGAAACCACAACCTTGCAACAATGGAGTTTGAATACAAGTGATTTTAAAACCTCCAAATTGGGTCTTCAAATTAAAAACCTAAAATCTACTCTAACCCTAAGAAAAGTGCTCTCTAAGAATATTCAAAGTTATCGAATTTGTAAAAGTGTTAAGTCTCCGTTCAAAAACCCAATCATTAACTATTTATACTACTTACAATAAGACCCTAAAAATAAAATAGAAAATACAGCTAGCAATAGGTACAACTCGCAGGTACGACTCATAGGGTGACCTACGAGTCATAATCGTGCTTTCGTGATAAGCACTTGGCATTTTGGACTTGACTGCTATGATCCATTGCTATGAGTCGTGGTAAGATCTATGACTCAAAGTGTCTTCTCATGGTTCCTAGTTGCATTTCTTGGTCCAAATTTTGGCAGCACTGTTTCTAGCTACGAGGCCCCCTCCTACGAGTCGTAGTGAGACATACCACTTGTAGGTTAGCCTCGTATAGCTGACCTTCACTTTGCAAATCTCTAATTTTTGGACACTATTTCTGGCTACGAGGGCACACTACAACTCATAGCTTAGGATACGACTTGCATGCTAGCTGGTATGTCCTGAACTTCATCAGAATCTGCAATTTTCACCCAAAATCATGTCAACATGTATTTTCTACAAGAACACCACAAAATCACATAAAAACCATAAAAATTCGCATTAAGAACATGCAAAATCCTTTTTTTTAGGCATCAAATGTGTTGTAATTTGACAGCACATCAGGCCTCAATGAGGAAGTCAAAAAGCTCTTTTGGGAAGAGTTAGATGAGGTTGTGAGAGGCATACCAGAGACAAATAAAATCTTCATTGGGGGTGATTTTCAGGGGCATATCGGGATAACCACTTGCGGGTTTGAAGATATTCATGGAGGCTTTGGTTTTGGGGGGAAGAACGGAGGTGGGACGTGTCTCTTGGATTTTGTCAAAGCCTTTGAGTTAGTTTGTCACAACCCAAGCCTAGGGCCTAGACGTGACCAATGAATGTGGAACCCGAAGGAAACCTAAACAAGACTCATAGCATATCATTACATATCCTTGGTCGCGGAAGCAATATAAAACATTATAAGAAACATGAACAAGGGGAAATGGGACTAAGGGAGAAAGAGTGAGTTTAATACATAAATAACATAGATGAGTCAAAGCTCAAACGTAATACATAACTTGTCCAACAATACCTCTAAACATAGATACTTAGCTGGGGCCCAGACAAATCAACCGGGCTCACCCTCATAGTAAAAATAGCAATAAAGAAGAAGGAATCAATACATAACATAAGAAACATAGACCAACGTCCTCAGAATGGAGGACTTACCAATAAGCTTGAGTGAAACTGTACTAGCCATGTGGGTGGAGATGCTCAAGCGGAGTTCCAGTTCCTACATGGTCATATCATGTAGACATATAGTGTGTTTTAGTATGTTGGAATATACTAAGCATGTGGTATGCATGCAACAAGAGATAGACAATGTAATTAAAATGCATAACAATAGGCAATAGGCATAATATAACAATATGGCAGGCATGACAACGCTTGTAGCAAAACATGCTTGAAAAAATCCATTCTTTCATCGCTTACTTAACCCATTAAGATAACAAAATTAGCTTATCCAATTACCTTATACTAGAGGGTGAGAACTATAGCATGAGTTCATAACCCCAAATCATACACAAGGGTAATGAGTACATCATAGTTCATAACCTCATAAAGAGTAACACAACCTCATAGGGAGTAGCATAACCTCATAAAGAGTAACATAACACCACAGGGAGTAGCATAACCTCATGAAGAGTAGATTGCATTTGTATATAAGGATAAGGTGTACAACATAGCTCATAACCCCTATATGTAGGAATTGGCGTTGCACTAAAGGATAAAGCATGTAGCATAGTTCATAACCCCTCCTAGTAGGCCTTCACAATTGACAAGAGCATAAACCTTATCTTAAGAATCCAACAAGTCATCAACA
>JAPFFP010030564.1:0-15685 GCA_026153255.1 Solanum medicagineum | reverse complement strand
AGCCATCCATGAAGTAGAACAATGCTTCCCTGGGATCGAGGTTGGGCATCTGAAGCATAAGGGATGTGAATTCCTTTCTGTAGGTCTTCACAGTACCCGTTTGCCTCAGTTCACGTAACCTCTTCATGGTCTCGTTGAAGACATTGCTGGGAAAGAACGTCTTTTTGAACTCTGCTTTGATTTGCTCCCATGTGCTGATCGTGCAAAGTCCCTTCTTGATCTCAGTGTCCTTACATCTCCACCACAGCATTGCGTCCTCCGATAAATAGATCACGGCAGTTTGGATTTTCATCCCTTCGCTGTCTATCCTGGTGCACATGAAGTAATTTTCTAAGTGCCACAGGAAATTTTCAACTTCTCGAGCATCTCGGTGGCCTTTGAAGATGGACGGCTTGGGGGCGTTGATCCTTACTTCCCGCTCTATGTTTGGGCAATATGCTTTTCTTGTCGGGCAACTTCCTCGAGTTGTTGAACTCTGGCGTTCAAGGCTTCCACTAAGCCCATAAGACGTTTCTCTAAGGAAGTTTGAGCCTCCTCCTGTGCTTCCCGTTGTTCCTCTATGTCTTTGCGAATATTCTCGTTCTCCTCGATGGTGTAATCCTCGAAGGTTTTGAATTTGCCTTCGAACTGGTTAAAGCGATGGCCCATCACTTCAATGAATTTGTGGGTTGTTTCAACCTTGGCAATCAAGTCCAACTGCGGAGCAATACTTGAGGGTAGCTCTTCTTGCTCCCAATCGCTCACTTCGATAGTTGGAGGGTTGGCAGCATCGCTTGGGACTGGTTCTGCTAGCAATTTTCTAGCCTGCTTGGAGGCCTTCTTACTCTTAGACCTCTTGGTGATGTTCGCAAAGACTCCGGCGAAACTGGTTGCAAAAACTTCTCCGTCGCTGGTGTTGACATCCAATTTTTACCCTCCACGACACAAATCAATTACCGAGCTTTTGATTTTTAACAAGTCGAAATAATCAGTTTAAAAAAAATAATTATTATATATATGGCGCGTGGGGGCCACGTGCCCCCAATTCCCCATTTCTTTTCCTTCTTCTTCTTTCCCACACTCCCATTTCCCCTTTCCCTTCTTTCTCCTTCTCTTTCTCAAAAATTGTAAACCAACAACCAAAGCAGCCACAACATTCGACCCCTCGCCGACAATCCCCAACGTTCCCCGACAACTCCCGCTCCCCCATGATCCGTTGTCGGTCACGCGTACCCTTTTTTTTTCAAATTCAAATTGATCCGTTTTAAACCCTAATGGTCGAGCTATATAATCCCATCTTCTTCTTCGTTAGGGGGCGGGATTGGAATAGCAAAAACCCTAGCAGAGGCGGCGGTCATCAATTCGAAACCCTAGAAAATTCCATAAGCCATCGACAGTAGAGAATCCTAGAAAAACCCCTGCAGTAGAGTTTAGCTGCGGCAGTCATCGGAATCCCCTGAGAAATCCGAGCAAGTTTCAATCCTCAACTATCTGCGAATTTCTAAAAGCTTTAGTCAAAATCCCAGTTGTCGATTTAGAAACTAGGACGTGTAATTTTGGAGTCAAAAAGCTTGGAACAAGGTTTGGTGGTGTCGAAGCTTCATCAAGCTCGTCGTCGTCCCCGTTCGCTGCCTCGACGAAGGTAATACTCAATCTCGTTTCTTCATTTAAAGTTTCGTAACTTTGTTTGAATGTGAAGTGTGAAGATTTGTCGAAACCTTTCTGTTTGCAATTTTTCTGGTTCCGAACTGAAAAGTCGTTGTTGTGACGAGTTTATGTTGTAATACTCTCAGTTGCTTCACTCGCTTTCATTGGCGAATCGTATGTCTCTTTTGGTTTGCTTAGTCATTCGTTTGGGGATTTTTGTTTGATTATTGAGTTGTGCATTCGTTAACTTGATCGAATAAAGATGCCGAATGGTGATTCTTGTCTGTTACAATTTCGTTCGTTATTGCTGAAGTTTTGTTGTGGTGAAGTTTAAAATGCTTCAGTCTGTCTATCCTGTTTTCTCTGAATTGTCTGAGTCTTTTGTTGCTACTGGTTTCTAGACCTTTTTCTATTTCATAGCTAAAACAAAATTGAATATATTCAAGTTATGGTTCATGTTTCACTGACTGTTTGAGCAGGCCAAATGCTTGGTTTCACTAATAGAATTTGTAATTTGATTTACTTATTGAAGTTGAAATCCAGTTGGGCATAACTGCATGTATGTTTGGCTACTGTCACTAGTGAATTTAAGATGTTCTTGTTTGTCTTGCTATTTGAAGAGGTATTTAAAACTATAAACTGAATATAAGAGGCCTTTGTCTTCTTAATCTTCCACAATATGAACTATTATTGCTTTGTTAATGCATATACCCCCTCTCGTTTCTATAGTTAACTGTAGTTGCGTTCCTCTTCATCCAGTTTTATATAGCTAACTGTATCCCCCCTCATTTGATGTGAATTATGTGATCAATGAGTTGGGTTGAGGTATTGATGTCGCTGATGGTGTGGGTGATGGAGTAAAGGAGTGTGCTAATTGTTGTTGCTATTGATTATGGTTGTTACTGGTTGGATATATTTTCAAGTAAGAGGTTCTTAGCAAAATTAATTTATTTCTTAAATAAAGAGTTCAGTTTCTCCAGAAAAGTAAGAACATATTAATGTAATCTGTAGATCTTTGGTTTTAATGGTCTTGAACGTAAGAACTTGGGCGGAGAATATAATATGCTTATATTCCGTCTATCTCAATTTATGTCGCACTAATTGACTTGACATGAACTTTAAGAAAATAGGAAGACTTCTAAAATTTGTAGTCTAAATCAAATCTTAGAGATGTTAATAAACTCTTTCTAATCATCTCTTAGGATTATTTGGAAATCATATGTCAATATATTCTTCCTTATCTTCTACTCATGTTTGTATCACCATGTTGCTATATTAATTTTTTTTTACCTCATCCTCTTAGCCTATTGTAATTGGGTCTTATATTAATCCATAATTTTTCTCTTCATGTGGACAATGTCTGGGTCTACTGTGGATTCATTTTCATCCCTTTGCATTTTTCGATGGGCCATGGAGGCCCAACTCCTCTCTTCCAGTCAGACTCATCAACTCATGGTGACAGGGTTAAAGGAAGCCCGAACACAGATTTTGGGAAGCAAGAATCGCACCATATACACCAATATACATTTGTATATACGACGGCACATGGAAAGGGCCCGGAAGTTGCAAGAAGGATTTTAAATGGGATAAAGGCCCAAACTCATTTTAACTCTCTTCTTTTATTTTATTGCATATTTGTATTTGTTTGGACGCTGACGTTTTATTTATTAATGGTTTCAATCTAATTAGATCTCCCAGCTTGTTAAACCATTTATGTTATTTTAGGTAATTTTTCTCTTATTTTGAAAAGTGTTGCATTTTAAAATAAAAAAAATAAGGAAAATAAGCAGAAAATAAATGTGATTTTATCATGTTAAGTTCAATTTTCAAACACAGCCAATTTTTCAAGTTTAGTCAACCGCTTTCATTTTACTTGAGTCTAGTCAAATCCTTTCAAATTTAATCAAGATTTTCAAACATAGTCAAATCTCTTTCAAAATTGATCAATTTACCAGTCAACCTTTTTCAAGTTCAGTCAAATCTTTAAAATTTAGTCAAACTCTTTAATCGTCGGATAACCGCATTTAGCGGCCATTTCGAGTGCGTAAAACCTTTTCAAAGTGGAAATGTGAACCCGAACCCTTTCTTTGGATTTAAAAAGATTTTTCTGTTAGATCTTTTTAAATATTTATTGGTTTCCTAATTATCCGCAAAATTAGGTGGCGACTCTATCTTCTTTCGAATTTCGAAAATTGATTTTTCTCAAATTAATTAAGTTTAAATTGATTTTTGATTTTCTAATTTTCTTCTTTTCAAAAAGCCATTTTTACATATAATAGCTGGCCATTGTTTTTAAACCCTTAGAACCTGCTCTGGTTCCACGTTGTCACGGCCTTAGAACTCAAGCTAAGGATACTGTGCGGCGTTAGTTGATTTGCCTGCAGAATTTACTTGATGTGGCAAACGCTTGTAAGCCTTGTTGCCTAAGATCGTTACTAAGGGAACGTTAGAAAGCAAACAAAGAAAGTTTAAAGGAAAGATAACCTTTATTGCCTTATAAGAAAGCTATACAAATGCTTGTAAGCACAAGATTTTTAGGTATTTGCTGGATGATTGAGAAATGAGAATGGCCTTCCTATATATACAAGTTTTCAAGGCCGTTGCTACAGTGAATTCGGTCATTGCTACAATGAAAGTGGTCGTTGCTACAGTAACAGCCGTTTCTAACCATTAGCTACATTGTTGCTACAATACTGACCGTTTCTGCCCGTTGCTATAGTACTGCTACGGTATTCTGCAGATTTCCAGCAAGCTTCGGAGCCTTCCGGAGTGCGTCAGACACGTTCCTGCGCAATCTTTGGATGAAATTATGGCGGGACGTGTCACCTAGCTTCTCATGTTTTAACTATGTATTTCTATGTCTATGATCTTAATTATGAAAAGCATGTTTTAATCATAATGATGATGGTATTATGACAATGATGATGTTATGAAAGTTATGATGATGCTATTATGAGAAGTGTGATGAACACTCTAATGTTTATGATGATGTTAAGGTGGGAATGCCTACCCACACTATAATGAAAACAAAGTAGATGGACTATTCATATGACATGATGTTTTATGAAAGCTATAATGATAATTTTGAAAGTTATGAAAAGTATGATTTCATCAAAGAATTATGGCTTACATTAAAGTTATGTATATGCATTATTTATGTATTGCGTGGGATACGACTTAATACCAAGAGGGCTTTGGTAGACTCCATAGTCCCATAACTATGTGACACCATAGGAATGATGTTCATGTTTTATACCTTAAAGGTGTGCTAATGGATCCAATTAGCTTAACTAATGGACACTAACTGTGCTAGGATAGATCCTAAAGGGTGGGGTCAAATGATGGTTCTCACCATACTAAGATAGCGCCTATAAGGTGAGGATCGAGTTTATCTTGGTAAAGTAGACTCCTCTTAGCTTAATGTAGAGTGAACATTGAAATTCTATGTAATAGTGTGCATGGTCTTATGAATGTCGGTTATGGTCTTATTCCACATATATATATTTAAGTTATGAATGAATTTATGATGCTTCTATTCATGATTTTAAATGGCATGTTCATGCATATTGTGTCCTTATCTGTTGTTATAATTGCATATTGATAATATTGTGATGTCCTTTGACTCATGGCATACCTACATACTTAGTACATTTTATGTGCTAATGCATACTTCTTTTCCTACACGATCCAACCATGTAGGGACTGACGACGACGAGATCATTCCATATTAAGGCTAGCACTCGAATTGATAGAGCTTGAAGACTAGATTGGTGAGTTCCCATGCTTCGGGAACAGGACTTATGATGTTTTCTTTTATGTTAAGACTTTAGTACTTTCATTAAATTTGATGTATATCTTGAGGGTGAGCTATGTGCTAGACCCCGCCAAGATCTTGATGTAGAGGCATGAATTGGACAAATAGATATGATATACTTGCACTTTTGCTTATATACGTTCCCGCTTGCTACTTATCTCTGATATATGCTTACTTTACCTTATGAAGCTTATGATATGAACACGAGACTTAGATGGGATGCCTTCAGATATCACATTCGTTGTGTCATGGCTATGGCCTAGGTTCGGGTCATGACATGAAACTTCTAGCATTGAAATGTACATCCAAGGTTGAAATAGGATCTTCACTACATCTTGCAATGATTAAAGCCTAACATATTTGAAGAGTTAGAAACTTGTACGTATGACATGGAATTATGTATGACTATAAGAAGATATCAATAGTCTCTTATCTGTAGGCCTCACGAAGATAAAGATATAGAAGAACTCTAAAGTGAGGGTAAGTTTTCATTTGAAAATGACTCTGAAAACCATCTGTATATCTCGATGCTCCTTAACGTATGAGGATAAACTACAAGTTAAAACGCTCCTAAACGCATGAGAATAAACTGCAAGTTATAACACTTCTTATTGCATGAGAATAAAGTGCAAGTTGTGATGCTCTTTGACATACAAGCCTAAACTGTATGTCACAAACCTTTTCAGATTTGAGCTAAATCTCAAAGTTTGAAAGCTCTTCAAATTGAGCTAAACTCTAAGTTGAAAATCTCATCAAACTTTAGCTAACCTTCATATTGTGAAACTCTTTAATTTTGAGTTTAACCTTCTAACTGAAAGATCATCATATTATGAGTGAAATTTTCAAATCACGAGTGACATTTTCAAATCACAAAACTCTTCAAATTCAAACTAAATCTTCAAGTCATAAAGCTCCTCAAATTTGAGCAAAATCTTCAAGTTTCAAAGCTCATTAAATTCGAGCTAACTCTTTAAGTTAAAGTGCTCCTCATCGCATGAGCTTAAACTGCAAGTTATAATACTCTTAGACACATGAGCCTAAACTGTGTATCACAAAGCTTTTGAAATTTGAGCAAGGTCTCAAAGTTTGAAGGTCTTTAAATTTGAGCTAAACTTAAAGTTAGAAAGCTCATCAAATTTGAGCTAACCTTCATATTGTGAAGCTCTTTAATTTTGAGTTTAATTTCTGAATTGAAAGATCATCAAATTACGAGTCAAATTTTCAAATCACAAAGCTTTTCAAATTCAAGCTAAATCCTCAAGTCACAAAGCTCCTAAAGTTCAAGCAAAATCTTCAAGTTTCAAAGCTCACCAAATTCGAGCAAACTCATTGAGACAAAGCTCTCATTGATGCACAAGTCTAAAATTTATCTATCAAATTTGAGCTAAGACCCAAGTTCCAAAGCTCCTCAAAGTCAAGCTACGTTTTTAAATTTTGATGTTTATTATATTCGAACAAAATTTTCAAATTTCAAAGCTCATCAACTTTAAGAAAAATCTTTAAGTCAAAACACTCTTGATCCATAAGAGTATAAACTATGTATGGCACCCTAAAAGATATGGCACCCTAAAAGAACAAAGATGTCCACTAGATTGAAAATCTCGAAAGAGGCGGCCTAGGCAAAAACTAGGACACCAAAAGAAGTGTTCGCTAGGTTGAAAACCTCAAAAGAGGCGACTTAAGCAAAAGTTAGGACACCCTAAAAACATGTTCACTAGGTTGAAAATCTGAAAAGAGACGGCCTAGGCTAAAGTTTGGGAAAAAAACACTTGTCCAAAACTATGTTGTGAATTGATCCTTTTTATTGAGTACGTAGGCGCTTAAAGTCATACTCTAAGTTCAGTTGCATCAGTGTAAAAATATAAATATATATTCCCATCGGATTCATTATGGAGGCAAATTCCTATGGAAGGTGAGTTTCTTCAAAAGCATGCTCGAGGTTATCAAATTGGATCAAGTTTGCAAATTGAAGTTTTCAAATTTCTAGTCTGCAAGTTGGAGTCCACAAGTTGGTTCCCAAATTAACCAACTATGCAAATTAAGTTCTTCAAATCCTTCAAGCATATGCGAGGTGAAGTCTTTAAATTCTTCAAGTATGCAAGTTAAAGTCTTCAAATTCTTTGAGTTTGCAAGTCAAAATGTTCAAATCCTCCAAGTATGTGAGTTGAAGCATGTATAATTTTCAAGTCTGTAAGTTAAAGTTTACAAATTCTTCAAGTGTGCAATTTGGGGTCTCAAATCAATCAAGTATGCATATTAAAAACTTTAAATTTAAGTCTTCAAATTCTCTTCTTAAAGTTGAAGTTCAAATCCACAATGTTTGTAAGTCAAATGTTTTAAAGTTGTTGAGTCTAAAAGTTGAAGCCTTCAAGTCTTGACCTTTAGATTTGCCTTTCATAAGGCAAAAATGAGTAACTATCTCTTTGCATCGTGACGATTCCATCAAATTGTCTTTCTTGTGGCAAATACGAGTATCCATCCCTTTATGTCGCTAGAATATCTCTAAATTGTCATGTCTTAAGGTGGACAAAATTTGTCCATTTGCATCTTAATTTGGCCTTTTCGCGGGCTTATCTTTAAAAGGATCTCTAAATTTTCATATCTTAAGGTGGACAAGATTTGTTTCTTTGCCTCTTAAGCTAGCGCTTTTTGTGGGTTTATCTTTAAAAAAACTCTAAATTTCTATTTATAAAGATGGACAAAAATTATCCATTTACACCTTAAGATGGTCTCTTCACGCCTGATGTTTAAGTATTTGGAATCTTGTAAAGCCGCAAATTTGTGATCTCAAGGTGAAAACGTTATACACATCTCTTTACACCTTATGCTTAAGCATTTGGAATCTTGTAAAATTTTAAATTTATGATCTCAAGGCGGAAACGTTAAACACATCCTTTGACACCTCAAGATCACATTCTTGTGTTATGGTAAAACTCTTCATTGCCTCCGTAAAGTATAAATATTACTTCCGTTCACCTACAAAAAAAACTAACAAAAAAATATGTGAAAAAAAAAGTCATACCTTAACAAGAATGCTTGAGGATTGGACTTCAAAATTTGGTTGAAAAAATAAGAAGAAGCATACCCCTATTTATAGGGTGCTATCTAAAAAAAAAAGAGAGAAAAAAGAAAAACTAAAAAAAGAAAAGAAGAAAACAAAATTTCAAAAAAGAAGTGTGTCCAAAAGGAGAAAAATAATTGTAAAAAAAAAGGAAATGAAAAAAAAGGAAGTGGCGCAAGAATATGGAAAAGGAAAAGATGGGAGGAACTGGGGAGGGGGGAAATTGGGAATGATTTCCTTCTCTGCAAACAAATATTGTTATAATATTACGATAATACTTTCTTATAATGTTATAATAACAATAATAAGATTAAATTAATACTTCAAGTTTAGTCTTTAAAAAATAAAATATTATGGCAACACTTGAAGCAAGAAGAATGTCACGCACCGAGCCTACACCCCGAGCCTACACCCTGGACGTGGCTGGCACTCGAAAATCATTTTTGGTCCTAAGCGAACCACTTGGTCTGGCTAACTTACTCAACGGAAGACATGAATACTGTAATGAACTAGAATGGGCTCAAATTCATGAACTTAAAGATACAATAGTAATATATACAACTTAACTCAAAGTCTTTCAAACAATTTCAAAGAAATAATATGAACAATATCTTTCTAGTCTATGAAGCCTCTAAAGTATTAACTTTGAACAAGGCACCAGATAGGCTTATGGGTACCTCAACTAAAATAAATACAAAGAAATAAAGGCTCCTGAGTTTCTGTAGATGCAAAAAAGCCTCGTCGACTGCTGATAGGGACTGTCTCACTGAACATCTGTTAACATGAATACCAGCATCTGCATCATAAAATGATGCAGCGCGCAAGGCGTCAGTACGTGAAACGTACGGTATGTAAAATGGCTAAAAAGTAGTAAGTAGGGTACTCACTTTAAAACTGAACTTTGAGATAGTTTAATAAACAAAATGTCATGCAAGTAAAAGATATATTTTTAAACTCGTTTCAAGGTGCAACTTAATATAAAAGAAATACTTACTTTAATGCATTCATGAGCACAAATAAATATATAAAAATATAATACTCAAATATTTATCTCTACAAATAGCTCAACTTAATTCATTATGCAACATAATACAGAGAAATACTTGAATAAAGATATGATAAATCTCGAAGTGTAAAATAATAAACTTTACTTCTTGGAGAGTTTCTCTAACCGACAACTACCACTATGAGCTTAGTGATGATATGGCGTCTTGTCTACGCTATCAGAGTCGTCTCATACTTTGCTGGGGTAAGGAAAGAAAACTAGGGGAGTGGATCCATCCTAAAACTGGGCCATCTCAGTGGCAAGTGAGGAATTGTCTTCTGGTACAATCCTAACCTACGCTGGCTATGTAGGCTATGAGTTCAAGTTATTATTACTCTTACTCATATCAGTGCTTAATACTACTCCCAAAATAACTTTTGTAATGCTCACTAGTTCAAGACTAAGACTTCTCAAATGCCTTCTTAATTTTTTGGGACTTAGCTCAACTTTAGCTTTTCTTAAACTTTTCTCAACTTGACTCTTTTCTTTGACTGAAAATGGTATCATTACAAGTATTTCAAAAACATAAATGCATTACCCAGCTATCTTGAAAATACAAAACTTTAAATACTTCTTAGACTTAACTCAAACTGTAAACTTTATAACTTTTCACGAAATAGATAAAGGATTCTCATAATTTCGACCATACTTGTAAATCTTATCTCAATATCTTAATTCAATAATAAAATAAGTAAGAATCATGATCCTTATCAAGAAAATATGCATGAACAGTATTTTGATGAAGTTTGCTAGTAATGGAGAAAACTTTGATGTCAACTCATAATTATAATCTTGGGTAGAAAGTAGTAGATGAGGATACTAAAATAATAGAAGATTAATTTTTGGAGGGCCTTACATACCTTCGAGATTAGTTCTTGGAAGAATGGAAGAAGATTCTTGAATTCTTGACTTGGAATCTTTAGAGTTCTTGATGAAAAACTCTGATTCTTGAAAAAGAAAAATCAAGAATTCCTTTCTTGGAATTCTTGAATTCGTTTCTTGAAACCCTAGGTTATGATTTAAGATTCTATTATGGATTCTTGAATAGTTGAGGAAATTCAGGTTGGGTAGATTGGAATCTATGAAGAATAATTTACCTTGAGGATAAATCTTAAAAGCAAATCCTAACTTGATTACTTTCTTGATGATTCTTGAGTGTTCATGTTTAAGAGTGAAGAAGAGAGTTTTTTTATTTCAAAAACTGATGTTTTGGGTGTTTTAGGACCTTAAATAGATCCCCAAAGGTTTTAGGATAAAAGTATCTCAAAATAAAAGAAAAACAACTTCATTACTTATCCAGTAAGGGTCCGTGTTCTGTTTGCGACACGCTCAGGGCGCGAACCTTCAGACAGCTTTGCACTCCTTCACTAAAATGGTCATAACTTTCTACCTCAAACTCTGATTAACGCGAAATTGGATGCATTGTAAAGCTAATTCGAATATCTAAAATTTGATATATTATGGGTCACCTAACTCATTATACTTTAGGAGAGATGGTCATTTGAAGTTGACCCTTCCATCAACTCATACGAAAACTTAGTTGCTAGAAATTCTTTGGACTTGGCTTGATGTAAAAGCTCCCTTATACTCGTTTATTGACTTAGAAAGGGTTCAGAAATGACTAAAGCGCCCTTTCCAAATTAAAATAATAAAGTTTGATCTCGAAATACCATGTCCGTGATGCACTTGGGGTGCGGACATGTGTATTTTTGGCTTATCAAATTATCTATCGAGCCGTGAAAAAGACGGTGCGGGCCGCGAGAGCGGTACCAAATCGAGGGGCTCGGAATTATTGGAAGAATTCTTAACGTCGGAAGAACAAGTAGGCTGGTCCGGTCTATTGCTCTTTCCTTGTGCCTATTTCGCTGTAGGGGGTTGCGAATTTCTCAAAATACGTTCTTTCGAAGAAGTTTAAGAAAAATCCTAAGTGTAGGTACACGCCCCAAGCACGCACGCACACTGTCCTAGATTTAGTTATGAAAAATTATTTTTCGACTTGGTTGCTTTAAAATCGGGTCGAGACCATTTTCCCACTCCATTTTTCGTGCTGATCGTAAATCCGATCTCAGATTTTCCATTGGAGCTTGGGAGGACGCATTATACGCACGATTCCATTCTAGGGATATTTCGATAATTTCACAGGGTGTTACATTATCTCCCCCTTGGGATCATTCATCCTCGAATGCTGGGTAGAGGTGGTAATAAGGCACGAATAAACTCAAGACTCATCGCACTACTCACTTAATAAATCAAACTCTCGAATCCTCATTGATCTTAATAGTTTCTATTTAGACTCAGGAATATATACTTCAAGTACTTAATTACTCAAATACTCCAAACTCATGGGTGAACATCGACTCAAGAGTAGAAAACTCAACTCGAGGGCATCATCATCTGTAGCTCATAACTCTCGCCAGGGCCTAAGTCTCGCTGCATACTCTTACCAAAGTCAAGCCTAATTCAAAGTCACCTTGTGCTACCTCGTAAGTTAGTCACAGTCCTACAAGCTATCCCTAAGATTCTCATTTTATACCTTAGACATCCTCACAAGCAGGCACCAATAGAACATCAGAACCCAAATAACTCGAATCATTTAGGCACCTCGAAAATCAATTATTTGAACTCAAGTAGTAAATCATCAATTCTAATCAAGAATGGGACCATCATGATATGCAAGACTCTATGGACACTCTCGAGCTCAACTCTCCACCTAAATTGTACTCCCTTTCATGGTACTCTACTCCATCAACTTAAGCTTATAACAAGTTATAACTCTTACTCAAATTTCCATCTAATCATGTCCTCCTCTTCCATTCAAGCCTACTTCTAAGCCTTACGGTGCTATTCATGAGATGATCATATTCATACAAAGCTAATCTTAAATACTCAACTCTAAACTTCATGGGGCTTTCATTAAAAGATCACTAGTCCTCTTCACCACTTCATTACTTTTTCTCGAACCCTCATTATGAAGTCTTCACTAGTCTATCATCGATACTCGCATGACAAGTACCACGAATTCAAGTCTATCACTTTAACCATTTCAACTATATCTTAGAATTTTCAAGCCTACTTAGTACTTCTATCTCCACCATTCAACGAGTTCTCACTCAAAGTCGCACCAACATACTCTTACCTATCTATTGCTTATCATAAGGTTTTATCTCTCTCCTCCTTTATATCGCTATCCCTTCATGACACAAGTTTAACACCAATATCATAATAAGGATATACTCACTCCCCCTCATCTACCCTCATCCTCTGTCTAATACCATCAACATTACTATCTGGGACTGGAGGAACTCATCATCTCCCCCTTTGGCGAAACCTCAAACTACTACCTCTCCATGTAAAATAAGGACGAATATCATCAAGAACTCAAATACTCAATTGCTCGAATACTCATTCTCATGAAGAGACTTCGACACAATGCCTAGAGTTTAAACTTTATCTTCGACATCCTTATTAGGCACGAATACTATCAAGGACTTGCATACTCAAGTACGCAGAGGCTCAAAAAGGAACATCAACTCGAAGATAGGAACTTAACTCCATTATTACAATTCAGGAGCACTAATTCTCTCCTATCTCCCATAACTCATATATTATCTATAATACTTCTATCAAGACTGGAAAGTTGGATTACTCAAAGGGCTTAGAAAGAAGATCATTAGCACGATTCAATCAAAAAATCTTATCTGAAGACATTCATAATGAAGTACAATCTCCCTCGTCTATCAAAATTTACTCTTTCACAAAACTATACGTAGTATAAAACTCAGGTCACATCTTATTCAACATAGAACTGGAGACTCTTGGATTCACGGGGTAAGATGAAGATTAATGAATGAATTCATCGCTTCTCATCCTCGAGACTTAGCATGAATGGGAATCAACATGATGTGCATGGGACTAAGCCATAGGTACGACAATCATACACCAGAAGGGAATAGAGTATCACTTCCACTGAAAGGTAAAGATCGTATGAGATGAAAAACAATAAATATCTAATCTTGATCAGCCCATCACTGTCGAAGAATTAAGATCTACTCTGGTTTACTACTTCGTCATCTCCCACTTAGCTCTCAAGGTCCTCTCTCTAGATTTGGGAATCAATTTTCTCTACTAGGTAGTAAGCACATACCTCTACTCAGTCAAGGAATCACTACCCTGAAGAATATGTTAAACTCTTTTGTTATACTATAGTCGCATATATATAACTAGCCACTCAGACTCTTTTCAACGATATCACTCTTAGCTCCTTCATGTCTCTATGGGAATCTCTCTATATTTGCTATTCTTATGGCGTACATAACCACTTCCCACAACTCTTACAATCTAACCTCCTGTTTTCTAGTGTTTCTCCCTTAATTTACTATCTCCATCTAAGGGGTGCCTCTACTCTACTCCTAGCACCACGCTCCTTGCCCGTCAACATCTTAATCGTTGAACACACTACAGCAAGACTCTTAGGTCAAATCTCTAACAAGGACTATCACTATCATCATGCTATCTCCCTCTTCACATCACTACCCAAAATTCAAGCTTAGGGTCTAGCACTAACATGTGTATCTATCACACATCTCTTTAATGCTAACTTACAACTACTAGGTAAAACTTTAGGGACAATAAGGCCACTAAAACCTCACAGCAAGTATTCAATCAACACATCCCTTCCTCATAACTCCATACCACAATTATTTAATCATATCTCCTTATCCGACTAAGCTCATAACTTGATAAGTCTTATGAACTCTCACTTAAAAATGATAAGCCTAATTTAGGTGTATCACATTGAAAGCACTCTTTTCCCTATTCAACATCTACTCTTTACCCTCAATAGTATGAATATTACAACACAACAACATAAACTTCCTTCTAGTTTAAGCACACTCTACTATATTCTAACAATAACTCTTCCTTTATACCTCATCATGAAAATCATGGGATATTTACAACTCTTTTATCAAACTTATGGAAATCGACTCAACACCCCATTACATACCTAATGGATATATAACTTTAACTACAATCCTCAATCAGCTATCACTCTCACTATCTCGTTCTTTCTTTCATCGGCTCTTCTTGAAAGTATAATCGCAATTGTATAAATGCCTAACGCGTGAATTAGAAGAGATTTTTCCATAGAGTTTAACTCTATCGCATGAATCAGAGTATGAAAGAAAGGAAACTTTTCCTAATGTCCTATAGCCTCCTTCTTATGAAATGTGGTGCACAACACACCCATAAACAAGTCTCTACTAGACGCGGCTTCATAGACACCCTAGGACACTTGAACTCTGTGCTCTGATACCAAGTTTGTCACGCCCCAAGCCTACACCCTGGACGTGGCTGGTACTCGAAAACCATTTTTGGTCCTAAGCGAACAACCTAGTCTGGCTAAATTACTCAGCGGAAGACATGAATACCATAATGAACTAGAATGGGCTCAAATTCATGAACTTAAAGATACAATAGTAATATATAAAACTTAACTCAATATGTTTCAAACAATTTCAAAGAAATAACTTGAACAATATCTTTCTAGTCTATGAAGCCTCTAAAGTATTGACTCGGAACAATGCACTGGAGTAGGCTCATGGGTACCTCAACTAAAATAAATACAAAGAAATAAGGCTCCCAAATCCTCTAGATGCAAAGAGGCTTCGCCGACTGCTGATGGGGATTGTCTCACTGAACATCTACTAACATGAATACCAGTATCTGCATCATAAAATGATGCAGCATCCAAGGCGTCAGTATGTGAAATGTACGGTATGTAAGATGGCCAAAAAGTAGTAAGGATAGGATACTCACTTTAAAACTGAACTTTGAGATAACTTAATAGACAAAAGTATATCATGCAAGCAAAAGATATATTTTTAAGCTCGTTTCAAGGTGCAACTTAATATAAAAAAAAATATTTACTTTAATGTATTCATGAGCACAAATAAATATATAAAAATATAATACTCAAATATTTAGCTCTACAAATAGCTCAACTCAATTTACTATGCAACTTAATAGAGAGAAATACTTGAATAAAGATATGATAAATCTCGATGTGTAAAATAATAAACTTTACTTCTTGAGAGTTTCTCTAAACAACAACCACCTCTATGGGCTTAGTGATGATATG
>JAPFFP010030553.1:0-15685 GCA_026153255.1 Solanum medicagineum | reverse complement strand
AGTCCAATTTATGATTATCAGGATTCTTATCTGAATAATAATAACACGGGGAATCTAGAAAATTTTCAATTGCAACTCAAGACATTAGAGATTTTCATTTGGTCTATTGCATTCCATTTAATTTATATTTGATTTAAAATTCTATAAAAAATTTCTTCTAATTATGCCTTTGCACTACTATGAGATTTTCTATTTCATGTAATTAGATTAAAATAGATTAATTTTTTATGACTTCGAACTAGTTAGGAGAATAATAATTTTGTCATTATGTTTGTTATTTTCTCACTTTAAATTATTCGAGAATAAATAATTATAATCTTAATAAATTCATCACTAATAAAATATTAATATTTAATTTAATAACGATAGATAATCTATTATTAAAATAGAAAAGATGGTAAACAATTGTAAAATAGACAATCTATTTTGACATATAAAAATTTGGAAATTGTAGTTTTAATATAATGTTTATATCTTACAAGGACACTCAACTTTGAGATATTGGATTTTGTTTTGTATCAATAAAATCACTCACTATTAATTATATATATATAGAAAAAAGTTGACATGGCAAAATATTTTTTGTCTATTATATAAATATGAAACCACAAATAAATAAAATTTAAAAATTTGATATGATAAAGCTATTTAATTTTATATTATGAAAATATGAACCCGCAAATAAATAAATATTGTAAAATAATTTATTGAAATAAATTTATTAGTACAAAACTACAAATATAAATATAAAATCAAGAAAATAAAAAAAGTATAAAAGAATTTGAGGGACATTTTTGTCTCTATATATAATCCCATGGTATTAAATCCAAGGGATTAGCTAATACCACCAAATGAGAGATATTAGTTAATACCTTGTATGTGGTATTAGCTAATTCATGGATTAATTAATACATGAGTCTAAATTTCTACCGAACATATTATTATTTAATACCAATAGCTAATCCATGGATTATTTACTCTAACACATCCTACCAAACGGCTCCTAAAGTATTACAATCTCTATATCAATTTATGTGGCATCTTTCAAATTTTAAGATTAAAATCAATCTATTTTTTACCATAAATTTTTATATGTTCTTCTAAATATTTTGAGTTATCAATTATTACGACTTATAGTACTTTTTACGTAGTTTAGAAATATATAAATTTCAAATACTTGGTTAAATTGAAACTGTCGACTCTCGAAAAATTTGAGTTGAACGATTGTACCTAAGATTTACTCAATATGGTATCTGCAATATTTTGTAAATTTGGGTTAGTATTGAAACCTATTTTATCCTTGTGGTTAGACCATGAATCATTAAAAATATGAGTTTTAGGTTACACTGCATGCCATACTTGAAAAAAATACTTTTATATAATTTTCCACCCTTCAAATCGTTCATCAATTCGAGCTCCATAAAAAACTTATGTACGTTTAACTAAAATTGAGCAAAAATAAATGATAAATCAGTGTTAATGTGATAGAGGGTGCAAAAACAGCACTAAATTATTTCAATCAGTGTTATTCTGAATAAGAAATTCATAAAATTCCATCAAAATTTTAAATTTTCTCATCACAATTGATTGTTAAGCTGACATCATTGAGCATGTCTAGAGCATTTTTAGCAGGATATGAGGTATATCTATTTTTAAAAACATTCATCTCATGTGTGTCGATCAGCATTTTGAATATATATATATATAATTTTTTTTTTCTATAATTAGGTTTTGAATAAGACTTTATGTATGTGTGAGACAAGCTTGCATCGAGTTTTCTTGGATGTATTTGGACATGTATGGACAATGTTACTATTTGGAAGGAAAATAGTCTTCTTGGATTGACTGACTATTCCATTTGACGTGTTTACTAATTGTCATATACAATAATTAAACATAATGAGCAAAATTTGGTTATTCTTATTGATGCTTTCTCTAGTTTATATGTCCTTAATTTGTTACTCAGTATTCAGGTATATCATCATTTTTTGATGGGGTGTTAGTAACGAAAATAGAGAAGTGTTTGCAACATATATATTTTAAAGTAATTTGCAATCACAAATAAAATACGAAGAAATAAAATTTTATTAATAAACATGTGGTTATACATCTGTTACTCTCTTGATTCTTCTCTCATTAGATTTCTCCATAATCCGACGATCATTAGTGACGTATTTCTTGAACGTAGGATGATTTTGACCTCTTGATAAATATCTTCTGGATTTATGGATATTTGAGATGTCTTTTCAAGAGAATATAATATCCTTTATATAAGCATGAGTTAAGATTTATGATAGAATAGTCTCTAAGAAATTCTAACTGAAATAGGACTAATTTTGCAGAGTCCCTCGAAATTTCAATTTCTACGGGAAGATTTCAGCTTTAAGAGATATTCAGAGGGACATGTTATTCTTCAGACTTTTGGTGAATCCCATTTTATCTTGTGGGTGTTATTGACAATTTTATTTGCTTTATTAGACTTACCGAGTTGCATCTTGAATAAGTTACTCTTTCATAAAGGTTCCATAGATTGAGATATTGTCGTGGCAAATAGGTAATGTCATTGCTTGACTTATGACGCACACTGCTTTACTAGTTGATATTTATATCAAAACATTCGCGTTTACATCAATATTCTTATTTCATTAAAAATTGTTCTTTTAATTATTTATATATAATTTGTTTAATACACTTAAGTACTTACAGGCAAAAGCAACTCGCATCATCGGATATTTGTTGCTGTAATGATCTGACCCCATTGTTTTGGGTAGGTGAATGAGGAAGAAAAATGGGCCGAAAACTTTTGAGTAGTAAGTGCAAAATTTTGAGGCTAGGCCAATTTCAATGAGATCTGAATCATGTGAGGTCTAAGAGAATCTGATAATGAATTGGGGTTCGATTGTAAGCCTAATCATGCGAGTAGATAGCCAAGATGATAAAGAATTTGTACGGCTTTATGGAATTGAATTCGGGTGAGGATAATTCCTGAAATTAATCTTGGCGCTAAGGATATATTTAGGACGTAATGATTTGAGAGTATGTAGTAAATCTGGGGTTGATATGCGAGTTATGAAGTTTCTGTGGTCGTACAACCTGCTATGGCGGAGTCACCATGGCAGCATAGATGAGAATTTAAACTCCAAAAAAGTCAAAAATTCGTTTTTACTTCTCTCACTTTGTCCTCGAGAGACCAGATATGATTTAGGAATTTTTTCTCCAAATTTTTCACCAATTCTCTTGTTAAAGGTAAGTTAGTCATTTCCTTAATTTGTAATTCGATTCCTACACTAGAGATTCTAGAGGAAATTGATATAGGAAAAGATTTAAATGTGTAATTCATGGTGGGCAAAAACCCTAGTGCAGGTAGATGATCATGGGAGTAACCAACAATTAGAATTTTGTTATCATTCGGGTAAATTAGTGCATTATTGTTGACTGCGTGTATTTTTCTTGATTGTGTATAAACCAAGAAAGAGCTAGAGATTTGAAGAAGGGGAAAGCTCTAGTTCTATAGAATTCAATGCTTGGATTGAGGTAGGTGATGATTAATATTTTCATTTGTTTGATATATACATGTTAACTAATTCATACTACTTTTTGCATGTATGCGAAAAAGGAGATAATGAAATAAATTGGTAGATAACCTATGATGATCTAATTGCATGCAAGAAACCTTACTTGAACTTAGCAGTATTGTATTATTCATTTGTCGATGTGATTATGATTGTGCTTGTGCTTGTGAATCGGGTGTCACATTTCGACATATCTACTACTATTGGACCCTATGTCATGTTTCGATACATCTACTATTATTTGATATGGTGTTACATTCCGATATATTTACTATTATTAGATAGATGTTTCGACATATCTATTATAATTGGATCGAGTGTCACATTTTGACATACACTTGTGTGGGTTTGGGTCCCTTGGAGGACTATTATTGTATTGTATTAAATTGATAACTTGAGATTGTAATGTGAGCATGGACTGCTAAACCTTGTGTGTGTCAGTATGTGTATGGATTACTGTGCTTGATTTCTTGTTTATATCTGACTTATTAGAGTAGTCGCATGATCCTAGTAGTTCACTCTTATTATGTGTACTGATTCGGCACTTGCTCTTTTCTTTGTTGAGTATAGAACATCTTTAGGTGGCTACGAATAAACCTCTACTAGGTGACCGCTGATTTTAGAATCAAGGGTGAGCCAGCATATTTCAGGCTGTTATGAATTCCGCCTTTATCTTAGTCTACTTTGTTTTCAGACTTATAATTCACTTGTTCGTTTTTATGATTTTAGTTTTGGGATTGGATCCCTATGCTTAAACTTCTAGTTAGAATTTTGGTATATTGACTTATAGTTCTTGTGTGGTATTTTTTTCACACTATTAAGTTTTGTTGAGTTTATGGGAACTCAATTAGTTCTTTTATTTTAACTTACTTCCATCACTTAAAATTATCAAATTGTGTTAAATTTATTGGGTTATCTAACCGTGTTGGTTCTCCCATCGGAGGGTTAGTGTAGGTACCACTCATGGTCTATGTAGGATCGTGAAAAATTTAATATCAAAGCATAAGTTCTTGATCTTAATCTACCAAAATGATTATAGTAAAGTCTCGCAGAATGGTACATATACGTTTGTACTTTTCTTTAAGAGGCTAAGTGACTTTAGAAAATATCTCTTGTATTTCTTCTCTCATCTTTACGTGCTACGGATTGATCTTAATTTGTATCTGGCAATCCGAATTGATATCTGACTTCCTTCACTTTTCTATCTACAATGATTAACATGCACAACAACAATGTTAGACTGGAAGCTGAATGAGCTAGTAGAGGAGCCCATAGTAAGGGTTAGTGTCCAAAGAAGAGGGAGAGAAAGAGGAAGATAAAGGGTAGAAGCTATCAGGGGTATGGCCCAAGCTGAGGAGGTACCAGCTGGAAAGGTTTCACCACTGCCTGAAGTGGAGATAGAAGAGAATGTGGAGCTAAAGGTAGAGGAAAATGTTGACATAGGATAGAACGTCTAGACTGAAGCTGCAAAACTCCCTTCCTTGGACCCCATCATTGCACAACAACACCTAAATTTTTTTTTGGGTTAGTTGATTTTGGAACTATCGTCGCTGTGCCTATCACTCTAGCTCCTACCACTCATCTTATTTTGTTGTTGTGGATCCTATTGTTAGGGGAGCAATGGGTAATGATGATTTCTTTCGCATACTCTAGGCCCAATGATGATCGACATAGAGCATGAGACATTGACAAAGTTCTTGAAGTTAAAGCCACTAGTGTTCTAAGGTACAGAGAGTGAGGATGCCTATGAATTTATTCTGGATGGTTATGAGAGGTTGTATAAGCTGGGGATTGCGTATCAGCATGGTGTGGAATTTGTGACTTTCTAGATTTAAGGTGAGGCCAAGCAGTGGTGGAGAGCTTATATGGACTGCAGGTTGCCTATCTTGCCACCACTTACTTGGACCCAGTTTCATGCCCATTTTTTTTAGAGAAATATGTGCCCTGGACCTTGAGAGATCGCAAGAAAGATGAAGTCATGGTACTTGAGCGGGGTAGCATGACTATAGTTGCATATGAGGGTAAGTTTCTTACTTTATCCAGATATTCCACCTAGTTAGTGACTATAGAGGAGGAGAGGATTTGACTGTTTGTCAAGGGTTTAAATTCTGAGTTACAAATATTGTTTGTCCATATGACAGTTGTAGGTAAGAGCATAATGAGGTGACAAATTTTGTTTTAAATGTTGAGGATCTACGAAAATCTAAACAGGCCAAGACTTTGGCTAAAAGGCCCAAAGGTTCAGGAAACTTTCAGGGTTATTATTCCCATAGACTAGGTAAGTCGATCATTGCAACCTATCTAGTATAGTTATCCATGCCTACTTCAATAGGTGCATATTCTGCGGCTTAGCAAAAGATTTTTGCTCATGACAATCAGGGGGCTTTTTGTAGATTAGATACTCAGCCTTCTTTTTATTACAGTTGCTTTATTGTGGGGAGCCTAGACACGTGAGGAGAGAGTCTACCCACCCCCGTATGATTGACTCCATGTAATAGTAGAGTAGAGTTGTGGTGCTAACAGGTAGATGTAATAATGGCATAAGGCATCCACAAGGCGGGTGGGGAGTAATATAAAGAGGCCATGGTGGATAAGGTAATGGTAATGCTGATAGAGGAGCAACATAGTCATGCAGTAAGGTTGTCCATCGGGATAATAGGACCTAGTTTTATAATTTGCTCAGAACAAAGGTTGATGCATCAGATGCAGTTATCACAGTACTATTCTTTTCTATGACCAAATGAATACTGTTCTATTTGACCTTAGACCCACCTATTCTTATGTATCAATGAAATTGGCCTTGAGTTTTGATGCTATTTGTGATGTACTAGACACCCCTATCCATGTTTCCGCCCTTGTTGGAGAGTTTATTATAATCACTCATGTTTATCGGGCTTACTCTGATTCGTTCTGGGATTTCAAACTTGGGCTAACTTGAAGATTCTGGATATGAATGATTTTGATAGGGTCTTAGGCATGACTTAGTTGTTCCCTATCATGCAACGCTAAATTTTCATGCAAAGATTATTTCTCTAGGAATCCTGAGTAGGAAAATGTTAGAACGGGAAGGGGTCTACAATCCTACACCAGCTAAGGTCATCTCCTATATTTGGGTTAAGAAAATGGTTGTCACGACGTAAGTCTAGGTCCTAGACATGACACAACAAATGGAAACCCAAAGAGACCCCAAAAAAGCCTCTTAACATATCATATACACATCCTTGGTTGCGGAAGCAAAAATAAAACAACAACAAGGGACAAACAATTCTAAAGGAAGTGGGACTTGGGACTTCCATCTCATCACCAACATTTAACAAGCCTAAAGGGAAATAGAGGACTAAGAGAAGTCTTTCATATTAACATAATCATAATAGGAGTCAAGCTCATACATAGATGACCATATCCAACAACAGCTCTAATACGTATGGATCGGGGGCCAAGGCTTCTCTCGGACTCACCCTCAAAAGATAAATATCCAAATTTAGACAGGTCTTAACAAGAGCATGAAAGTAAAGTGGATATTATACCCGAAGTGGAGGACTCACCAAGAGTAGTCTTCAAAAGATCCATCTAGCCACGTGGAGGAGGAGGATGAAGAGGAGCTCCAGTCCCTACATGGTGAGATCATGTAGGCATAAAGTATGCGTTAGTACTTGGAATATACTTAGTATGCGGGGTGTAATGCAACAAGGATCACAAGTCATTACAATAAGATACATAATTATAATCGATAGATATGAGCTTAATATGACATGTATAATCAATGTTAAGTTAAAACATGCATGAAAATAATCATACTTGTATAACTTGTTAAATACAATAAAATGGCATAAGTGACTCATTCAAATACCTTGTAGTAGAGGGTGAGGAATATACCTTAGGTCATAACCACTTCTAATAGGTATTGAATAGTACATGAGAGTGAGGAATATAACTTAGGTCATAACCCCTTCATGTAAGCACTAGACAGTGCATAGTATCAAATCGTACATAAGGGTGAGGAATACAACTTAGGTCATAACCCTTTCTAGTAGGCCTCATAATTCACATAAGAATAAAACATTGAATAAAAGCTTAATAATTCACTTGTAGATCATAGAAACTTTCATGAGTTTAATACATGCTTGGGAGCCCATAATCACCATAAACATATTTGTCTTGCAAATCATGTAATAATCTTTCATCTATATAAGAATTCTTATCATGTAGAATTAGTCAAACATGGTGAATATATACACATGCACTTAAAATCATGCAATTCAAGAGTATGAAGCAAAAGAGAAGTAAAATCAATTCATTTTAAAGTCATTTAAACCAACCCACTAATATTGTAGTTAAACCCTCATTATGTAAAAATCATACTTTAAGACACATAGTGAAAAATAGTTAGTTTGAATCATTCTAAATCAACCCATCATTATCATATATATTATTTTCCAAAAATATGAAAATGGGAACATAAACTCATCTTGTCCAGAAAACCTTAGTTAAGACTCCCTCAATAATCATATAAAATCATAAATTCTACAGGATATTTTAATTCATGATAATGATAAAAATGAACTATCATAGAATGCATAACATTAATATTATACACAAGAGTTCATAAAATACCCATAATGATTCATAACTTTATGTATTAGAAGAAGACAAAATGGTTGGACTTGTGGGAAGAAAGGTTTCCACAATCAAACCCACACACCTTGATGATAGGAGATATAAAAATCTTGGGAGATGATGAGAAATTCGGAACCCTAGCTTGCACCTTCTTGCTTAAAGCCTTGTAGGAACTTGAGAGTGTTTGAGAGGGTTTAGAGACTTATGGTTTTTGAAATGAGGAAGAATGAGATGTATTAGGGTTATGTAAACTGATAAGGGACATGGATAGGATCAAAACAACGTAGTTTGGACTTAAAAAGAAAAGGAAAGTTCAAATGTAGCCCTATTAAAATCCGATTCAAACGGGTCCATAAGACCTCTTCTACGACTTATAACTCGATTTACGAGTTATAGTCAACCTTTCGTAGACCAAGGGTCTATGACACCTCGTAAATCTATATGCATATGTGCCTATGTGTCAAACCTCATTTTTATGGTTGGGAAGTGTATTAGGATCATAAGAGACTTCTAGTACTTGGATGAGTTCAAGACTTCCCTTTAAATTGAGTTTTGGGTGTTAGTTTGTGCAAAGGATAAAATTTTAATGCCCATAACATTTAGGACACAAAGAACTGGATGACCCATGACACACCAAATGAAAAATCTTTGAGTTATCTTTCCAACGCACTTAGTTTCACCTCATTCCGAGTTCGAATGAAGGAGTTATGCCTGTTTTTGTATAGCCCCTCCGTGCAGTGTTGCCACACGGGCCAGTAAATGCACCGTGTGGCATCTCACGACCAGTGAGATTGGACTGGGGCCTGAAATGGCCATATTTTGGCCAAGTCATGTTCCATGACCAGCCACACGGACCGTGTGGCGTGGCATGGGCCGTGAGGCTTTCCGCGAGGCTTTCGGAATGAAAATATTTCTAAGTATAAAATTATCGTCTCATAACTTTCGTGAAATTTTCTAAGTATGGTTTGATGGACCAATAAATGGACTGTGTGGCTTCACACGGCCCGTGAATCAGTCAATGAGGTGACCTTTTATCAATTTTCCCTGCATTTTGCTAATAGTATTTTCGTAAATTTAATCTATTCTAATGGCTGTTTGGGACTTTCAATGCTATCTTAACCTTCCCAAAAGACCTAAACCCTATTTCCAAGGATCAAATGCATTCCTCTCAACTAGACTACACTCTCAAATTCTTGCAAGAGCCTTCACCAAAACCCCAATAGGAATTCAAAAGCAAGTTTTGGATTCCAAGACCCCTTTCGAAGCTTCAAGTCTTTCTCAACCCAATCTCAAGAAATTCAAGGTCTAATATGTGTGGGTTTTAACCACTGGGTCCTTTCACCCATGGTGCCCAATCTTCCTTTTTATAAGAATTGCATGTTTTCAAGTTGGATTATCTATGTGTATCTCTTATTATGAATTATGATTATAAACTATGTTGGGTTTTATGAAATGTTGATTGACTATGCATATTTTTGAGTTATAAAACTATGATCTATTGTGAGATTTGATGATGGATTTCATTGTATCTTGCATGAGGTTGTTACCAAGTGTTGGTGGGTTGATTTACACTAATTTTTCTTACATGATTTCACTCTTGAATAACATACTTTTAAACTAGTATTACACACCCACAAGTGTTTGATAAAATGTCTTGTTAAGGATTCTTGAGTTATTATGATCTATTGCATGATCTATGAGTCAAGTAGCTTTATGATGATGAAAGGAATGTATATATGTGTGGAATTCATGAAAAGTATCTATGATTTTGCAAATAACAAGTTAAGCTCTCGGTGGCTTTGTTGAGGGGGTATCAAGTCTCAATTACCTTGTAGAGGGGTTGTCAAGCCTCGGTGGCCTTGCTCAAGGGGTATTAAGCCTCAATCACCTTGTGAAGGGGGTGTCAAGCCTCAGTTTCCTTGTTGAGGGGGTACCAAGCCTCAATCACCTTCCAAAGGGGTGGTATGCCTTAGCGTTCGAGTAATAGTTTACCTGGACTATGTGGTGTGTTCTCTTCCTATATATGTAGGCTATAATTATAAGTTATATTATTTTCAAGAATGTTTTACTTCAAGCATTATTCATGTATGCCATATTGATATTATACTTATCCTTTGCTTATGGTTACGTATTTTGACTATGTTGCCTGTCTCTTATTGCGTTGCATCCTATATACTTAGTACATTCAAATGTACTAACGCATACTCTATGCCTACATGATGTTACCATGTTGGAACCGAAGCTCCATTTGATCACCCTCCTCCTTCACGTGGCTAATACTATCTCTTGAAGCAAGTTTTGATGAGTCCCCGACTCTAAGGATAATATTTATTGATTTCATGTTATGTAAAGACTCTTTTCTTTTGTTGGGTCTTTATGACTATGAGGGTGAGCTCGAAAAGTGTTATGGCCATCGCTCAATTCCATGTTTAGAGGTGTTGTTGGATAAGTGATATAATTATGCTTTGAGCTTTGACTCTTCTACGTTATATAAGTATTCAACTCTTTCCCTTAATCTCGAATACCCTAGTTTATATCTATTATGTTGTTTACTTTGCTTTTGCGACCAAGGATGTGTGATTGATATGCTAAGAGGCTTGTTCGGGGTCCCTTCGGGTTCTCCATTTGTCGTGTCATGTCTAGGCCCTAGGTTTGGGTCATGAAAACTTGGTATCAGAGCATTATGTTGTTAATGGTCCTCGGAATCCAACACACCGCGTCGACTAGAGTCTTATTCATGGTTGTGAATTGTGCCATGACTATGAATGGGAGGCCATGAGGCATTTTAGGAAATGTTTCACTTCTTCATGATCTAAGTCGTGCAGTAGAGCTAATTCTCCTAAGGCTTATTACTGATTGCTAACCATTATGTTTTAGAACATATTTCAAGCTATTCAGGACGACGACATTTTCAATGCGGAGGTTCGCAATGCTCTATTGATATTGGCCAAAGCTGTGATCGCCCAACTCTACCAAACAGTAGGCACTCCCGAGAATTTAAATGACAAGAGGAGGAAAGAAAAGGCAGCCTGAGTTGAGGGTGCTTCATCTTCTACTAGACTACTGGTGCCCATGTACAAAAAGAAAAGGGTCCATTTTGTCACTTGTCATGGGTGTGGCAAGACGCATCAAAGGGAGTGTTTAGTGGGCACTGAGAGTTGTTTCAAGTGTGGCGGTGTTGGGCATAAATTGAGAGATTTCCCGGTGACCTCAAAGGAAGGAAGGAGAAGGGTTTATTGTGAATGTGACAATGGTGGAGTGACTCGTCCTAGGTACCCAAAATGTGAGAGGAATCATAATGGCACATGTCTGAGAAACACGGGTGCATGCTATGGGTATGGCAAGATGGGCCACTAGATTGTTGATTGTCCATATGCTCGAAAAAGTTGTAAAGGTGGTCGACTTCAAGAACAAGGTAGTCTTGTTGGTCAAGAGGCTCAAGGTGGTCAAGGGGGTGCTGCACAACATAATTGGTTCTATGCTTTTCAAGGGAGACAAAGAGGGGATGAGGCACCCGATGTGGTTACCGGTATGTTGAAGTTTTCTTTAACTTTGATGTGTATACATTGATAGGTCCGGGTGCCACTATTTCTTTCATTATTCCTTTTTATTGCTAGTGGGCTTCATGTATGTCCTGAATTGCTACGTGAACTTTGTTTTTGGGTATCTACCCCTATTGGTGAGTCTGTTGTTGCCAGAAGAGTCTATAGAAATTATCCCATAGTCATATTGAATTAGGTCTTGCCTTGTGATTCTATTGAACTAGATATGATGGATTTTGATGTCATTCTGAGATGGATTGGTTACATGCATATTATGTCTCTATTGATTGTAGAACCCATAGAGTTACATTCCAATTTCCTAATGAACCCGTCCTTGAATGGGGGATCATAGAGTAGTGGTGAAGAGATAGGTTCATTTTTCATCTTAAGGTCCAATTAATCTCTAAGGGGTTGGATTTATCATCTTGCATGAGTAGGAATGTTGAGCCTAAGGTCCTTCCTATTGAGTCGGTTCCAGTGGTCAATGAGTTCTTGATTTCTTTTTTGATATTTTTAATTTAGGGTAGTGTCATTTGGTTTGACTAATACACCGGCTATGCCTATAGGTCTCATGAATAGGGTCTTTAAACCCTACCTTGATATGTTTGTGGTGGTCTTTAGTGATGATATGTTGATTCATTTCTGGAAGTGTGAAAGAGCTTGAGAATCATTGAGGGTAATGTTGCAAATTTTGAGGAATGTGAGGTTGCTTGCTAATTATGAAAAGTGAAAATCTTTAGGGTGACAAAAGGATGGTTGGAGAAGTGCACCGGTTGACTAGGTTAGGAGTAAGGTTGGGTAAAGTTGAGAGTGAAGATTTTCTCCCAAGGGAGAGATAGGAACCAAGGTAGGCTATATGTGCTTATTGTTGACGAACGGGTTTACTTGAAGTCCCATCCATGAAAGGTGTTGTTCGGTTTGACAAGTAAAGGAAATTGAGCTCAAGGTTTGAGGGTCTTTATAGGGTGTTGAGGAGATGTGTTGGTGACCCATGTATTATTGTGCCCTTAGAGGTGGTGGGTGTGATGGAGGATAATTTGACCTATGAGGAAGTCCCGATTAAGGTATTGGGTAGACTAGGGAAGGGGTTGAGTAACAAAGATGTAACATCTGTAAAAGCCCTTTGGAGGAATCATGAAGTTGAGGTGCCACTTGGAAGGCTGAAGCGAACATGATGAAGCTACATCCCTATTTTTATTTTTCCAACCTACTTACGTCCAAGACACTAGGTTCTTTCTTTTCCCAAGCGGTCCTAATCCTTTCATTTCTTGAGTCTCATGGCATGACATGCTTATATATTCATTAGAATAATTTATATGATGTTTAGAATGATGTGAACATATTTTGGCAAGAGCCTTAACTACTTTATGACTTTCAACTAGTAAACTATGCATTAAATCTTATGGTTGGGAGTTTCATTTTCTAATTCAAGTCCTTCAAGCATTGTTCTTTCACATTCTAGGACGAATGGTTCCAAGGGGGAGATATTATAACACCCCGTAACATCATACGCATATATGCCTATGTTTCAAAACTCATTCGTGTGGTTGGGAAGTGCATTAAGATCATGAGAGACTTCTAGTACTTGGATGAGTTCAAGACTTCCCTTTAAATTGAGTTTTGGGTGTTGGTTTGTGCAAGGGTCAACTTTTAATTACCATAACTTTTAGAACACAAAGAACTGGATGACCTATGATATACCAAATGTAGGGTCTTTGAGTTAGCTATCCAACACACTTGGTTTCACCTCATTCTGCGTTCGGAAAGGAGTTATGCCTGTTTTCATATAGCCCCTCCATTTAGTGTTGCCACACGGGCCAGTAAACGGGCCATACCTGAAAAGTGATGTTATCCAAGTTGAGACTCTTATATTTTACTTAAAGAAGAAAGTTTTTTTAAAAGCAAAGGAATAAAAAAAAATCTTGACAAAGTAATTTGGAGAAACCTTTTGACAAAAATATTAATTCTTATGTGGACATAAAGACAGTGTTCTTTTACTAATAAAATGAGTCATCCTTAATAGTTTTATGTTGCATTGACTCTTGAAAGTAAATTATGAAAAAAAATAATTTTGAAAACTCTTTTTCTTCAAAAATTTGATCTTTTATGCTTAAATTGAGAATTTCGAACTGCAAGTGTTCTGTGTTGTCTTGTGAAAATTGGTTTGACTGCTGCAGTGGATGCTCGGTGACATGTAGTATCGTTTTGAAAATATCCACTGTGTCTCTTTTCTTTATGGAGTTTGACATAGAATGACTGAATATGATATGAAAATTACACAATACACATGTGTACGAAAGTACCAAATATATACATACGTGTTTATTGTTGGTGTACTTCCAACTTTCTGAACGTGCTTAAATATTGTGTTTAGATTTTATTTAATCTAATTCTAGTACACTTACAACATGTACTTATATTATACAATGATTGTTTATATGTGACATGACTTGTATGAATTTATTATTTAATAATTTTTTATTAATTATTGTCGCTTGAGTATTTCTATATTTGCTATAGAGTTTATACTTCTTTGATCTTAAATTTGCGTGATTTTAAGATAAGTGTTTCTTAGATAGTTGATTATGTTAGATTTATAATATATTGGAATTCAGATGATGACTGAGCTTAGTGAACTTTTGATTGTGAATCCAAAGTGAAATGAATACTGACATAGTTAATTATTTTAATAATTATTCTGTATATGATGAATTTAAGTTACATTACTGTACATAGTTGTCTCACATAGTCTTATACTTGTTTATATATCAATATGTCAACTGCTTCTAAAAATATTGTTGTGGAGCTTAACAAAGGTAATAAGCTTAACGGTGATAACTATGAAATATGGAGCATGAAAACTTTGTATATCCTGGAAGAGCAAGAGGCTTTTGAAGCTCTTAATTTGTCTATGACACTTCCTGAAGCTGGTGATACTCCACAACAAGAAAGAGGTCTTGAGGCATATCAGTCTTGGAAAAAAAAGAATTCTCTTGCTCGCATAATGTTGTTGAGTAGCATGGATAATGATATCATGAGAGAATTTTGAAAGTATGACAATGCTAAGGACATGTGGTCTGCATTAAAAGAAAAGTTCGGTCATACTTCAGTTGCTAAATTAAGGGCTTTTACTATTAAGTCTGATACTTATAAGAAGCGCCCTGATCATACTATGCTTAAGCATCTATGACATATGTCTGATATGGTAAATGCACAAAAAGATATCGGTTATGTGTTAACCGAAGAGCAAAACCTCTTAGCTGTGATCCGCTGTTTACCTCAAAACTAGGAAAATATGAAAATGCATTTGACCCATAATGTTAGCATTAAAACTATGGAAGATGCTAAGCGTCATTTGGAACTCGAGGAAGAACACCTTAGAGTTGATAATGTTGCCACAAATGCGTATATGGCTAGTTCTAATTCAAAGTCTAGACGTGGCAAGAAACGCAAATATGGTAAATATTTTCAAAAGAAGGGTGAAGGAAAAGTCAAGACTAATCAACAAGGAGAAAAAAATACTTCTTCTCCAAAGAAAAAGAAAAAAGGTGAATATGGCTAAGATTAAATGCTATAACTGTGAGAACAAGGGACATTTTGCTCATGATTGTCCTGAGCCTAAAATAGTATATGACCTTATTAATACTTTACATAGTGATATAAATGTTTCCTGTTCAGCTTTTTGAACAGAATCACTTCTTATGTGGATTGTAGACTCAGAAGTCATCAAACATATAGCAACGGAAAGAAGTGCTCGACGAATTTAAAGAGGATATAAATGGACATATATAGGAAATAACTCCAAAGGAGAAGTCAAAGGGTTTGTGTCACGCCCCAAGTTCCGTTAGGGCGGACCGACACCTGTTGCCGATAAAGATCGGGAGAACCAACCTGCAACTATGCTCTTTCTATACATATTATAAGGGATTTCCACCTTTAACATGCCTTAAAGCA
>JAPFFP010030532.1:0-15687 GCA_026153255.1 Solanum medicagineum | reverse complement strand
ACAGAGTACAAACCACCCATCAAGGTTGATGGGTACCAACTAGCAACAATGTTACCCAGGCCTACCACCCCCCGTGCTAGGCGATCGAGGTACCAACCCCTCAATAGGTTACCCGGGACTACAACCTCCCGAGCTAGACTTGGTCATCCTCAACACTATAGACATAAATATCATATATATACACTTCTTTCATCATTATATACATACATTCCTTTTCATCATGATTCCATCATCATTTCATCATCATATAGTCATTCAACTCACAAGACATACATTGGACCTTCAATTACTCAAGAACCCATAACCTGATATTTTATCAAACACTTAGAGGGTGTGTAGTGCTAGTGTAAAATCATGGAAGTCAAAAGTGTTATCATGCTAGAAAGTTCAATGTAACCATCAATAGATAATTCCTAACACCCTCAAGCAATATACATCAAAAACCATCATCGAACCTAACAATAGATCTTAGATTCATAGCTCAAAAGATAGCAAAACAGTCGCAATTTCACAACCCAAACATACTGTGCAATGAATTTCATAATATGTAAGACTCATTTGTAAATCAACTTTAAATATGCGATTTTCAAAGAAAGGAGGCTTGGTCGTCATGGGTGAAAGGAATCCATGAAAGAAACCTACATACCTTACCCCAAAAGTTCATTTCCAAGGCCCTTTAAGTCTCCATCTCTAATCTTCATCAAGTTCATCTCCAAAGCTAAGGTATGTGAGTTTCTTTCATAGGTTCCTTTCACCCATAAAACCCAAGCTCTTTCTACTTAAAATTGCATAATTTAAAGTTGGTTTACTCATGGCTCCTATCTATTATGAAATTCATTGCACACTATGTCGGGTTTATGAAATTGTGACCGGTTTACTATGTTTGGAGCTACGAAGCAAGGGTCTATTATGAGAATTGATGAAGTGTCTTGATGTATATTGTTTGAGGGTGTTACCAAGTATTTATTTATGACTTTACACTGATTTTTCTAGCATTATTTCTCTCTTGAATTGCATAGTTTTACACTAGAGTTACGCATCCTCTAAGTGTTTGTTAAAATGTCCGGTTGTAGATTCTTGAGGAATTGAAGGTCCAATGTATGTCTTATGAGATGAATGACTATATGATGATGAAATGGCTATAGAATGATGATGGAATGATATTGAAAAGGAATGTGTGTATATGATGATTAAAGGAGTGTGTGTGTATGTGTGTGTATATATATTTATATACATAAAGTGTTGAGGATAACCAAGCCTAGCTCAGGAGGTTGTAGGCCCCGGTAACCTATCGAGGTGTTGGTACCTTCTTCACCTAGATCGAGGGGTGGTAGGCCTGGGTAACCCTGTTGGGGATTGGTATCCACCAACATTGATGGGGGGTTTCTACTACGTCAACCTTGGTGGGGGGTTTGTACTCCATCAAGCTCATGAAGGATTTAGTACCTCATACGCCTATCGAAGGGGGTGGTAGGCCTTGGCTTGCACTAAAAATGTCACTCCTTACACTTATATTATGATCTATGTAAGTATGATTTTACTTCATGCATCATTCATACATGTCATATTACTAGTATGCTATTCATCGCTTATGATTATGCATTTTGCCTATAATTTCAACCTCTGTTGCATTGTATCTTACATACATTGTACACCCAAACATACTAACACATACTCTATGCCTACATGATGTCACCATGTAGAACTCTGCGCACCGCTTGATCATCCTCCTCCTTCACGTGGCTAGTACGATATCTTTCAAGCTTGTTGGTGAGTCCTCCATTCCGCGAACGTTACTTATGATCTCTTGCTATGTATTAAGACTTTCTCTTTGACTTATGTATTAACTATGATGGTGAGCCCGGTTGCTTTGTCTTTGCCCCTGCTCTTATCTATGTAGTAGTGGTGTTGTTGGACATGTTATATACCTATGCTATAAGCTTTGGCTCTATTGAATCTTGATGTTCATGATATGCAAGTTAAACCTTACTCCCTATTCCCCTTATTTACATTTATCTCTTATTGTTATTGTAATTGCTTCTGTAACCAAGGATGTATAATGATATGATATGAGGCTCATTTGGGGTTCCTTCGGGCTTCTCATTCGCCCATTACGTTTAGGCCCTAGGCTTGGGTCATAACAAAGGTTGTATCAGAGCACTAGGTTGTTAGATCCTCGGAGTCCAACACACCATGTGGAATAGAGTCTTATTCATGGTTGTGTTATGCACCATAACTATGAGCAAAAGGCTATGAAACATTTTATGAAATGTTGCCCTTCTTCATGCTCTAAGTCATGCTATAGAGTTGGAGTAAGCTTTTCCCCCCAAACGATTGCTCTTTGCTATGCTAGATCATGCCTAATACGAGGGGAAGATGAGCCCACATGCTCGGCGAGCAACTGACCAATGGAGAGCTTAGGGATGTTCTGACCTTTCTTGCACAAGTGATGGCTAATCAAGTCAAGCAAGGGGCCCAAGCCCCTTATGCTCCTACACCGGCCTCTCGGGTGAGAGACTTCATGAGAATGAATCCCTTAGAATTCTATTGGTCAAAGGTGAGTGAGGGCCCTCAAGAGTTCATTGATGAGGTCTACAAAATTTTATATATCATGGGTGTTGGCCCAAATGAAAAAGGCAGAGTTGGTGGCGTACCAACTCAAAAGGGTTGCTCAAATATGGTACAATCAATGGAAGGAAGAGAATGAAGCTGGCTATATGGTTCTTTGGAAGGAGTTCAAAATGGCTTTCCTTAATCAGTTCTTCCCTCTTGAGCTTAGGGAGGCTAAGTTGTTGGAATTTATGAATTTGAGACAATAGTCAATGAGTGTGAGGGAGTATGTCCTCTAAGTATGCTTAGCATTTGGTGGCCAACTCAAGATCTAGGATGAACAAATTTGATGGGTGTTTCCAACTTGGTTAGTGAAGAATGGTGGTCTACCATGTTGATTATTGACATGGACTTGTCACGATTGATGACTTGCGCCGAGCAACTGGAAGAGGAAAAATTGAGGAAGAGAAGGGGGCATGAGGCCAAGAGAGCTCTTTTTGAGGGTAAGTTCTAAACGAGTGGCCAATTCAATCAAGGCCAAAGTCCTACTCATGCATTTGATAAGAGGGTTGCAAATGATCTTCTGAGAGCCCAAGGTGTTAGGGGTGTGGCTCCTATTGATGTGTGTCGGAAGTGTGGTAATGGTCATGGTGGCCCATGTTTGAAGAATACCAATGCTTGTTATGGTTGTAGGGTGTTGGGTATAAGGCTATAGATTGCCCTCGAAACTACAACAAGGCCAAGGAGGTTTGTCCACAAGGTACTACTGCGGTCCCATTGGGAAGAGGTGGCCGACAATATGGTGCCCCAAGGCACAACTGGTTCTACGCTTAACATGGGAGGCGAGGGGTTGATGAAGTCCCCGATGTTGTTACTGATATGTTGAAAATATTTGACTTTGATGTGTATGCATTGATTGATCCAGGTGCCACCCTTTCTTTTGTTATCCCGTTTGTTGCCGAAAAGTTTCATGTTGACCCCAAGTTGTTGGATGAATCATATGCGGTATCTACTCCTATTGGTGCATCTATTATTACTAGGAAAATTTATACAAGTTGTCCTATTTGCATTTTGAATAAAAGTTTGCTTTGTGATCTTGTTGAATTAGATATGATGGATTTTGATATTATTCTTAGGATGAATTGGTTGCATGCGTACTATATATCTTTTGATTGTATAACCTTTAGGGTTAAGTTCCAATTTTCAAATGAGCCCATCCTTAAGTGGGAAAGTGAAGATGTGGTGGTCAAGGGTAGATTCATCTCTTGCATTAAAGCCCGTAAGTTGATCTCTAGAGGGTCTCTTCACCTTCTCGTGAGGGTTAGGGATCTAGAGTCTAAAGTCCTTCCCGTAGAGTAGGTTTCAGTTGTAATTAAGTTTCTTGATGTCTTCCTAAATGACCTTCCCGGTATTCCTCCTCAAAGGGAAATAGACTTTGGCATAGACCTCTTCCCCGATGCTCAACCCATCTCTATTCTTCCTTACCGTGTGGCCCCGACGGAGTTGAAGGAACAATTAAGGGACTTCTTGGAGAAGGGATTTATTAGACCTAGCCAATCACCTTGGGGTGCTCTTGTATTGTTTGTGAAAAAGAAGGATGGGTCCCTTAGGATGTGTATTGACTACCAGCAACTCAATAGATTCACCATCAAGAATAGGTATCCTCTTCCAAGGATTGATGTCTTGTTTGGCCAATTGCAAGGGGCTAGCCATTTCTCTAAGATTGATTTTCGGTCCGTGTATCATCAAGTGAAAGTGAGGAAGTGTAATATTCCCAGGATGCCCCTCCAGACTAGATATGGGCGTTATGAGTTTGTTGTGATGTCCTTTGGGTTAACTAATGCATCAGCCATCTTCCTGGACCTAATGAATAGGTCTTCAAACCCTACCTTGTTTCCTTTGTTGTGGTCTTCATTGATGAGATTTTAATCTATTCTCATGGTGAGGAAGAGCATATGGCTCATTTGAGGGTTGTGTTGCAAAGATTAAGGAAGGAGTAATTGTATGCTAGATATGAAAAGTTTGAATTTCGGTTGAGAGAGGTTGCTTTCCTCGGACATGTGGTATCAGGGGATGGTATTAAGGTGTATCCAAAGATGACTGATGTGAATAGAAATTGGCCTATACCACTGATCTCGTCGAATATTAGGAGTTTCTTGGATCTAGCAGGCTACTATTGGAGGTTCGTGAGGAGGTTCTTTTCTATTTCTTCCCCTATGAAACAACCAACTCAAAAGAAGGCTAAGTTTGTGTGGACTGATGAATATGAGAGGAGCTTCAAAACCTTGAAAGATAAGCTTATGTCCGCTCCTATCTTGTCACTACCAGATGGGCTTGAGGGATTTGTTGTGTAGTGTGATGCTTCCCGGTTTAGTTTGGGTTATGTGTTTAATCAAAATGGTAAGGTGATAGCCTATGCTTCTACATAACTCAAAGTCCATGAAAAGAACTACCCTACCTATGATCTTGAATTTGCCACCGTTGCGTTTGCATTAAAGATTTGGTGTCATTATTTTGTATGGGGTGCATATTGATGTGTTCACCGATCATAAGAAGCCTCCAATATGTCTTCACTCAAAAGGATCTCAACTTGAGACAAAGGAGATAGTTAGAACTTCTTAAGGACTATGATATGAGTGTGCATTGTCACTCGGGTAAGGAAAATATGGTGACGAATGCCTTGAGTAGGGTGTCTGTGGGTAGCTTAGCTCATGTTGATTGTAGTGAGAAGGGGATGGCTAGGGAGGTACATCGGTTGGCTAGGTTGGGAGTTAAATTGGATGAGGATAGTAATAGTAGTATGGTTGTTGTTGATGTCTCTAAGTCTTCTTTTATTGATGAGGTGATGGAAAAACAAGATCTTGATCCCTTCTTGTTAGAATTAAGGCCTTGGTGAAAGAGGGCAAGGTGGAGGTTTTCTCCCAAGGGGCAAATGGTGCCCTTAGGTACCAAGGTAGGTTATGTGTACCATGTGTTGATGGTTTGATAGAAAGGATCCTTGATGAGGCCCATAGCTCTTCTGATGCTATTCACCCTAGTTCCACAAAAATTTATAGAGATTTGAGGGATGTGTATTGGTAGGGAGGCATGAAGAGGGACATTGCCAAATTTGTTTCCAGTTGTCATACTTGTCAACAAGTCAAAGCCAAACATCAAATGTCGGGTGGCTAACCCAAGACATTGAGATTCCTACTTGGAAGTGGGAGGTGATTAACGTGAATTTTATGGTTGAGTTGCCCAAGACTAGAAAATGGTTTTGATTCCATTTGGGTGGTGGTGAGAGAATGACAAAAATCGGCTCACTTTCTACCTATTAAGACCATATATGGGGCTGAAGATTATGCAAGATTTTACATTCATAACTTGGTAAGGTTGCATTGGGTTCCTTTGTCCATCATATTGGATCTTGGGGCACATTTTACTTCACATTTTTGGGTATCTTTCCAAAGGGGTCTTAGTACTAGAGTTAAGCTTTCTACGACCTTCCATCCTAAAACGGATGGCCAAGCTGAGAGGACCATCCAAACCCTTGAGGATATGCTTAGGTCATGTGTATGGAGCTTAAAGGTAGTTGGGATGACCACATTCCATTGATTGAGTTTGCCTACAACTACAACTATCATCCTACCATCGGTATGGCTCCTTTTGAGGCTCTCTATAGGAGACGTTGTAGATCACCAGTTGGTTGCTTTCAGGTTGGTGAGGTAGCTTTGCTTGGACTAGATTTGGTTATGGATGCTCTTGAGAAGGTTAGGATGATTAGAGAAAGGATGAAGATGGCCCAAAGCTGCCAAAAATCTTATGCTGATGTGAGAACAAAAGACCTCGAGTCTAAAGTTGGTGATTGGGTCTACCTAATTATTTCACCCATGAAGGGTGTGGTCCATTTTGGTAAGAAGGGCAAGTTGAGCCCAAGATATTTTGGTATGTATGAGTTCATGAGGAGGGTTGGCAAGGTAGCCTATGAGTTGAGGTTGCCTAATGAGATGGAATTGGTGCATCTTACATGTGTCCATGTTGAGGAAATGTGTTGGGGATTCGAATACCATTGTACCTCTTTATGTTGTGGGTGTTGTTGGAGGATAATTTGACATATGAAGAGGTTCCGGTTCAGATCTTGGATAGGCAAGTGAAGATGTTGAGAAACAAAGATATCGCTTCCGTTAAGGTCCTTTGGAGGAATCAACAAGTTGAGAGAACTCCTTGGGAGGCTGAAGCGAACATGATAAAGATATATCCTTACTTTTCCACTCCAGTCAAGCCTAAGGTATTGATTGAAGCCCATTATATGATCCCAGGTTTTAAGTTCAACCCTATGTCATTGCATATGTTCATGTTTAAATTGACAAGTTCATGTTGATTTGTCATTTATGATGAAATTTTTGAAATGATGTTTAAGTGCATTGTTGCATCTCTATGTACGATGAAAGTCTCATGTTTGTGTCTCTCATATATGTTTCTTTGACACATTCAGGGATGAATGTCCCTAAGGGGGAGATATTGAAACGACCCCAAAAAGTGCCCGAAAATGTGCTGCGAAAGTGCCCGAAATTGTAATTTCTACATATCTCAAAATTCGTACGTGATATCAAAAATCTTACTTCATATTCTTGTTCAGGGTGTCAAACTTATTGGGAAAAGGGTCTAACCCCGATTTAAGAGCAAAAAATTAGCAATTATGAACTTTCAAGAATGCAATTTCCAGTGGCAAACCGCAACGTGCCACAGTACAAAAAATGGCTTGCTTTTGTTTAACTCGGTGCAAGACTTTTAATTCTTGGGCCTAAGTGTTCCTAATCGTAAAAATGCTAATACTTAACCATTTTTCACCCTCATATCATCCTAAGCATTCCCCAATACTCATTCAAACACTTATCTAAATTTTTCACTCCTAAACTCAAGACTCAAAACCTTTTCCAAATCTCAAGGTTCTTCTTCAAGCTTCAAGTCTCCATCTCCAATCTTCATCAAGTTCATCTCCAAAGCTATGGTATGTGGGTTTCTTTCATGGGTTCCTTTCATCCATGATACCTAAACTCTTTTTACTCAAAATTGCATGATTTAAAGTTGATTTATTCATGGGTCATATCTATTATGGAAATCAGTGCACACTATGTTGGGTTTATGAAATTGTGACTGTTTTACAATGTTTGGAGTTATGAAGCAAGGGTCTATTTTGAGAACTGATGAAGGGCATTGATGTATATTTTTTGAGGTTGTTACCAAGTATTTATTGATGGCTTTAAGTGATTTTTATAGCATGATTTCACTCTTGAATTGCATGGTTTTCCTCTAGTATTACACACCCTCTAAGTATTTGATAAAATGTCCGATTGTGGATTCTTGAGGAATTGGAGGTCCAATGTATGTCTTATGAGATGAATAACTATATGATGATAAAATAATGATCGAATGATGATAGAATGATGATGAAAAGGAATATATGTATATGATGATGAAAAGAGTGTATATATGTATGTATATATATAAATATAAATTGTTCGGGATGACCAAGCCTAGCTCAGGGGATGGTAGGCCCAGTAACCTTGTTGGTGGTTGGTACCCATCAACCTTGATGAGGGGTTTGTACTCTGTCAACCTCGATTGGGGGGTTTGTACTCCATCAAACTCAGTGGGGGGTTTGTACTCTGTCAACCTCATGAAGGGGTTAGTACCTCATGCTCCTATCGAAGGGGGTGGTAGGCCTTGGCTTGCACTAAAATGGTTACTCCTTACACTCGTATTATGATTTATATAGGCATGGTTTTACTTCAAGCATCACTCATACATGTCATATTGCTACTATGCTATTCATTACTTATGATTACGCATTTTGCCTATGACGTCTACCTCTTGTTGCATTGCATCCTACATACTTAGTACATTCATACGTACTAATGCATACTCTATGCCTACATGATATCACCATGAAGGAATCGACGCACCATTTGATCATGCTCCACCTCCACGTGGCTAATATGACTTCTTTCAACCTTGTTGATGAGTCCTCCATTCCGGGGACGTTACCTATGATCTCTTGCTATGTATTAAGACTTTCTCTTTGACTTATGTATTGAATATGAGGGTGACCCTGGTTGCTTTGTCTTGGCCCCCGCTTTTATCTATGTTGTAGAGGTGTTGTTGGACATGTTATGTACTTATGTTATGAGCTTTGACTCCATTGACTCTTGATGTTCATGATATGGAAAGTTACCCTTAGTCCCTATATCCTTTGTTTACATTTATCTCTTATTGTCATTCTAATTTCTTCCATGACCAAGGATGTGTAATGATATGCTACGGAGGCTTGTTTAGGGTTCCTTTGGGTTCCCCATTCGTCGTGTCACGTCTACGCCCTAGGCTTGGGTCGTGACAGTGTGATATCCATTAACCATGTTGATGGATTGACACCATGATCACTATGATGGAGGGTGTGATGTCCATTAACCATGTTGAGGGGTTGATACCTTGACCACTATGATGGAGGGTGTAATGTCCATCATCAAGTTAAGGGGTTGATACCTTGACTACTATAATGGAGGTGTAATGTCCATCAACCAATTGAGGGGTTGGTACCTCAATCACCACACATGGAAGGGTGTGACAATCCATCGTAATGTTGGACTCTTCTTACATATGTAATATGTTGTATATAAGCATGTTTTACTTTAAGCATCATTGATGCATGTCATATTGTTATTATTCAATCCATTGCTTATGATTTTGCATTTTTCCTATATTGCCTATCTTTTGTTGCATTGCATCCTATATATTTAGTATATTTAAACGTACTAATACATACTCTATGCCTATTTAATGTTACCATGTAGGAACCAGAGTTCCACTTGATCATCCTCCACCCCATGGTTAGTCCAATCTCTCTTAAAGCAAGTCGGTGAGTCCTCCACTCCGAGGACATATCTCTCTTGTTTTTCGTGCTATGTATTGACTTTCTCTACGTTGGAAACTTATGACTACGTGGGTGAGCTCGGAAATTATCTTGGTCGCCGCTCTTATCTATGTAGTAGAGGTGTTGTTGGGACCTTATGATGTATTAATGCTATACTCTTGGCTCTATGTTTCTATGGTATTAAAGTTGTCCCTTAGCCCCATTTATCCCTATTTACTATCTCTTATTGTTGTTTTATTGCTTCTGCGACCAAGGATGTGTATGATATGTTAAAAGGCTTTTTTGGGGTCCCTTCAAGTTCCCCATTCGCCGTGTCACGTCTAGCCCCTAGGCTTGGGTCATGAAATGAAATCCTAGACCGGCAAAGAAAAATTTAAGGAATAAGAAAGTTACCTTCGTCAAAGTGCTTTGGAGAAATGAACAAATTGAGGGTGCTACATGGGAAGCAAAGGTGGATATGAAGAAGCGTTACCCATATTATTTCCCTCCACTCAAGCCTAAAGTACAAAGAAGTTCTTCCAAAATCTCCAACTCTATGCATTTTAGGTTCTCATGGTGTATGCATTTAATCTGATGTTTATGAATTGTTTTGAAGCATCTTTTCTACTGTAAGACTGAAACTCTTAAGAGATGGCATTTGAATTACATTTTTTGCATGCATACTAGGTTTTAGCTACTAGTTTATTCTTTAGAGCCTGCCCTTAAGTACATTCAGGGATGAGTGTTCCCAAGGGGGAGATATTGCAATGACCCCCTAGTTTAGGAGCCCTGAGTGCAGAGAAGTTAGCCTAAAAAATGATTGGGGACCCGGTTCACGAGACTATATACAACCCGTGGAATTTTGTACGACCCATAGAGTGCTTCATGAGTTGGGTTCCACCTATGAGAAAATTTGATGTTATCAGGAAGTTAATCTACGGCTTGTCAAACGACTCGCAAAATATCATATGGCTCGTGTAAAGTCTCATAAAAGGGTTTTAGATGCAAGATGAAAACTTGGCTAAGTGTCAAAGGACTACAACTCCATCCATGGTCTGTAGAAACTAGTATGGACTATCCTACTTGTCACAATCCCTAATTCAAAAAAGGCCATATTTCAGGACTCTCAGGTGAGCCATCAGACAAGAGGGTCAACGGCCCGTAGATGGGGTATCATAGATGGCTTCCAGCAATTTTAATAGAGGGACAGTTTGGTCATTTCCTGTAATTTTATTCCTAAAAATGTCAGTTGTGAGACAAAAAAGGGGACATATGTTAGCCTGCAAGCCCTAAGAACACCCCTCATTCTCTCATTCTTGTAATTTTGAATTTCTAAGGCAAGAGCTCTCAAGAACAAGGCTAGGGTTTTTCAAGTTCCTTCCTTAAGACTTCAACTCAGATTTTCTCTAGTTTTGTAGGTATGTGATTTGATTTATGGGTATCCTTTAACCAATAAAGTTCCTTATTGTGCATTTTATCTTTTCTTTAAGTTCCTAATTCATGCTTATGATGATTTTATGGTTCCTATACTATTATATGATGTTCTTAAAGTTTAATGACTATTTTGTTAAGTAAATCTACATATATTTGGAAGTTTGATGTTAATTCTAAGATGGGTTTTGATGTGGCTGAGGTTGGGCGATTTCGATTTTCATTTCTAAAGAAATTCCTTAAGAGTTATGCGATTTATGATAGTTCTATGCATCAATTAAGCCCACCCTATTTTCATGAAAGCTTCATATGAATAATGATTATGAATAGGGCATTTATGAAGAGCTTCAATGTTAAAGTTTACAAAAGCTATATGTCGAAGATGATTATTTCCCTAAGTGTTGATTAAGAAAGACTCCCAACTTTGAGCTACTCCTATTGATTGCTACATATGATTCTAAGTTATGATTAAAGCTTTTGTGGGATGCTTAGAAGTAAGAGAGGACTAAATATTGAGATTCATCCCATTAGTTGAGGCATGGCCCCCTTGAAGCTAAATCATAATGTCCCTAACTATGTGCAACCATAGGATCCTTGTAGGGTAGGCTAGTGGATCCAGTAGGCCCTAAAGGTATGAAAGATACTAAATTTCGAGATATCTACCATGGCAAATAGATTCCTCTTTTCCAAATAGAAAGAGTGCAATGGCCTTTTCCCAATGGAAGGAGTTCATTGGATTCCATATAGTAGCTCACATAGTCTTACTATCAGTTATGGTCCATTCCCACAAGATTATATGATTATTCCATGTTATGTCTTAAATTTAAGTTTTAAAAGTGCATTGGTTTATATCAGTCTGACGCATACTCCTTGTGCATGTTTTAATCCTATTTCATGTCTCATTATTCTTATGTATACCGATACGTTATGTTTAATTATGATGCCATTACAGTTTCATCCATGTATTCCATCTCACATACAGTACATTCAAACATGCTAAAGTGTATTTGATTGCAAGACTTGACCATTTAGAGATAGGTCCTCCTCTACCGGCTCGTGGCTAGTATCCGGTATCTAAGGCTAGCACTATTATTGTTGTAAGCCCTTAGATTGGGACTCATCCATCCTTTCATTCTAGCTTGTATTTGGTTTGATTTTAGGATGATATTTTGTAGCCCTTCTAAGGAACTTATTTAAGTATTGTACTGTTCGACTTGTGTCCATTGTGGAGGCTGTCTGTTATCAGTCTCATCGATCTATGATATAGTTGGTATATGCAAGATCTAAGTAATGACTAGGTTATTCCACTATTTTAATGTTGCTTCATTGTCCAAAGCCCATAGCCCCTTTCCCTTATGTTTTTTCTGCATTATGGATTGCTTATTGCCTATGAATGCTTGAAGTACTTAGATGGCTTGGATGAGGTGCCTCTGAGAATCTCATTCTTCATGTGACAACTTGGTCCCTAGGTTGGGTCATTACAGAATGAAGGTTGGATGAATGAGAGAGATGGTAATTTGAGGGATAGAGGTTGTTGTGATAGAAATGTTTCTTGGAGTGATCATGAGTTTGATAGGGACAGGTATATTTCACCTTATAACAGGGTCAATCCAAAGGATCTTATTACTTATTCGAAAAATTACCGAAGCGAGGACATGTTTGGTATAATCCTCAATAAAGTTAAGGGGTTCAATAAAGTGATAAAGGAGATGAAATTTGATTTTTAAGCCTTGAATAAAATCGTAACTTCTTATTCAGCTTTCATTAAGCAATTGGAGACTCTATTGAGTACTATTTTAGCTGAAACGCCTCAAAAAGTGCCAGAAAATATTCCGAGGAAGTGCCCATAATCATAATTTCCCTATATCTCAAAATCCGTGTGTAGTATTAAAAATTTGACTTTATATTCGCAATCAGGGGGCAAAATTGTGTGGGAAATGGGTATAACCCCAACTTTAGAGGAATCGTAGAAAAATTTCATTTTCCAAAGTTTACAAAAAATAGTGAGGATCCGCACCCCTGGAGCGACGTGGCTAGGGAACGAATCAGTGTGTTTTGTTGCCAAATTTTCCATTTTCGGCTTAAGGCTTTGGGCCTTGGGCCTAAGCCCTCCTATGCCTAAAAACACATATACTTAGTAATTTTCAACCCCGTCTCACTCAAGACACTCCCAAAGCCCTCTCCAACACTTAGCCAAATATTTCACCCAAATTCAAGTGTCCCAAACTCATTTTCAGATCTCAAGAATTCCATTCAAGCTTCAAGTTCTCATTGAAATCATCACCAAGGAAATTCCCAAATTTGAGGTATGTGTGTTTAAACCATTGGGTCCTTTCAGCAATGGTGTACAACCTTTCTTTTTATGTAAATTGTATGTTTTCAAGTTGAATTATCTACGGGTATCTCTTACTATAAATTTGATTATAAACTATTTTGGGGTTTCATAAAACGTTGACTTTTTAAGCATGTTTTGAGCTATGAATCCATGATCTATTATGATATTTGATGAGCATGTTTTCAAGTTGAATTATCTGCAGGTATCTCTTACTATAAATTTGATTATAAACTATGTTGGGGTTTCATAAAATGTTGACTGTTTAAGCATGTTTTTGAGCTGTGAATCCATGATCTATTATGATATGTATCTTGCATAAGAGTGTTACCAAGTGGTGGTGGGTTGATTTACATTAAGTTTTCTCACATGATTTGACATTTGTATTGCATGATTTTGAAATAGCAAACCCACCAAGTGTTTGATAAAATATCTAGTTAAGGATTCTTGAGTTATTAGCCTATTGTATGGCTTATGAGTTAAGTGACTTTATGATGATGAAAGGATTATATGTATGTATTGAATTCATAAAAAGTATCAATACTGTTGCAAATTAACCACACCTTGTTGAGGGGGTGATATGCCTCAACCACTTTGATGGGGGGTGCTATGCTCATCTACCATGTTGAGGGGTATATACCTTAGCAACTTTGATGGGGGATGCTATGTCCATCTACCATGTTGAGGGGTATATACCTTGGCCACTTTAATGGGGGTGTTACGTCCAACAACCATGTTTGAGGGGTATATACCTTGACCACTATGATAGGGGGTGCTACGCCAATCTACCATGTTGAGGGGTATATACCTTGACAACTGTGATGGGGGCACTATGTCCATTTACCAATTGCGGGGTAGATACCTCAAGTACCTTCCAAAGGGGTGTTATGCCTTGGACTCCAAGTACTAATTTGCTTGGTCTGTGATGATGGTCTCTTCCTACACATGTAATATGTTCTATACAAGCATGTTTTACTTCAAGCATTAATCATGCATGCAATATTTTTAATATACTTATTCATTGTTTATGCTTATGCATTTTAGTTATGTTGCTTATGTCTTGTTGCATTGCATCCTACATACTTAGTACATTCAAACGTACTAATGCATACTCTATTCCTACATGATGTTACCACGTAGGAACCAGAGCACCTCACGATCATCCTCCACGTGGTTAGTGTTTGGACATCTGAAGGTAAGCTTTGGTGAGTACTCAAGTTTGGAGACACTAGCTATGTTATTCTTGCTTATGTTATTTCTTTATGTTGAACTATCGATACTATGAGGGTGAGCCCGAAAGGTGTCTTGGCCCTCGACCTATCTATGCTAGAGGTGTTGTTGGACAAGTGATGTAATTATGCTTGAGCTTTGACTCTTTTATGTTTTATGCTATTAAAGTCTTCCCTTAGTCCCTTTATCCTTATTTAAATCTCTTGATGTTGTTTATCTAGCTTCCGTGATCAAGGATGTGTGATTGATATGCAAAGAGGCTTGTTTGGGTCCCTTCAGATTCCCATTCACCGTGTCATGTCTAGGCCCTAGGCTTGGGTCATGGAAAACTTGGTATCAGAGCACTAGGTTATTAATAGTCCTCAGCATCCAACACACCACGTCGATCAGAGTCTTGTTCATGGTTGTGAAGTGCACCATAACTATGAACAAGAGGCTATGAGGCATTTTAGAAAATGTTTCCCTTCTTCATGATCTAGGTCTTGCTATAGAAGTTAAGGTAAAGCTTCCCCTCACGAATATTCTTTGCAATGATAGATCATGCCTATTATAAGAGAAAAAAGAGCTCATTCACCCGAAGAGCAACCGGCCCCTCCCGCTCCTCAAGATGGGGGAGTGGCCTATGAAGAGTTCCGGGATGCTATTACCATTCTAGCCCATGACATGACTAATCAAATCAACCAAGGGGCCCAAGCCCCTCGTGCTCCTACTCCGGCTTCTAGGGTAAGAGATTTCACAAGAAAGAACCCCCCGGAGTTCCATAGGTCCAAAGTGAAAGAGGATCCACATGAATTCATTGATGAGGTATACCAAGTGTTGTCTATTTTGGGGGTTAACTCGAAGGAGAAAGCGGAGTTGGTGGACTACCAACTCAAAGGGGTGGCCCAAATATGGTTTACCCAATGAAAAGTGAAGAAGGGGAATAATAATGTGATCCTTTGGAGGAGTTTAAGGAAGCATTTCTCAACCAGTTCTTCCCTCTTAAGTTAAGGGAGGCCAAAATGATAGAATTTATGAATTTAAAACAAGGGTCCATGAATGTGAGGGAGTATGCCGTCAAGTTCAATCAACTCTCCAAATATGCTCTACAATTGGTGGTCGAGCAGAGGTCTAGGATGAACAAGTTTGTGATGGGCGTGTCCAACTTGGTAAATGAAGAATGTCATGCCTCCATATTGATAGGTCATATGGACTTGTCCCGCCTCATCACTTATGTCGAACAATTGGAGAGGGGAAAGTTGAGAAAGAGGAGAAT
>JAPFFP010030521.1:0-15688 GCA_026153255.1 Solanum medicagineum | reverse complement strand
AATCTTGATGTAAGTATGAGGTTGAGTTATTTGAGCTTGATGATCCTATGAGTCTTCACAATTGATTTCTTGATGTTCTATCTAAATGACTTCTTCTAATTGGTGATCTGAGTCTTTGAGTTCTTATATAAGAATTGAGTTCATTGAGATGAGTTAAAGTCCCTGAAATAATAGAGGACCCCTTGAGTTTTGTTGACAAGATGATGAGAGTCTCCATGAGACTAATTAAGATTATGAGTTTCTCCATGAGACCAATTGAGACAATGAGTTCCTCCATGAAGCTACTTGAGATGGTGACGAGGAGTCTTATGAGCATTGAGTCTTGGGAGGAGAATTGAGCACCAAAATGAGTAAGAGTGAGTCTCACTTGCACTCATTACCTACGCTGTCCCAACGTAGGAGGGGATGGAACCATTACATCTCATGGCCCCCTCTCGAGTTTACATCCCTGAAACCAACAGAGGATGGCTGAGTTTAGATTCCTTATGGATCATATTCATCCCTTACCCGGCAAGTACAGGATGACTACTGCAACATCAACGTGATTGTTGTACAACTCCTGGCTCATAAGTGGTTGTTGTCAGTTAAGAGAAACTCCTAAAAAGTTCCCAAACAGAGTAATCTGAGTCGAGATGAGATAAAATGAGATGAGTTGAGATGAGATGAGTCATTCTGAGATGAGTCTGATTCGATTGATGAGTTGATTAATTGATGGGTCACTTGTCTACTCTTTATTCTTGCTTTAGATAGACATTTGACATGATGATTTTTACTATCCTTGATATTGATTGTTGTTTCTATATTATTCTACCTGTTTCGATTTCATTCAGCTAGTTTACATACCAGTATGTTGCACGTACTGACGTCCCCCTCTAGGACTGCATCGTTTCATGATATAGATACAAGATTTGGAGATCGTCAACAGGCGCATCATTGAGGATTTGAGACATTCAGCTGATTGGTGAGCCTCTCCTACTTCGGAGGATTCAGTATTTTTATTTCATCTTGTTTTAGAGTTGGATACTTATTAGCTTTATTTTGATTGAGGTAGCCATGGGTCTGTCATTAGCACCACTTGATAGTGATAGAGGCTTCATAGACTAGAGTCGGATATTGATGTTAGGACTTGTTGAGCTAGTTTCTTTCTTATAGCCTTTCCATTTATAATATTATTTTGAGATCAGATGAGATGTGCCCATTTACTTCACTATGTCTTCTGCTAATTAGTAAAATGTATGAATGAATGAATGTGATGAGGCCAAGTGGTTTGCTTGGGGACTAGCAAAAGTCTCTGACTGCCGGTTACGTCTAGTGTACCCTCCTGTGGCGTGACAAATCTGTAACAACCTGGACCAACACTGTGAAGTATTTTCCGCTCTTAGGCTTAGCCCATCACGGAATTGTCCCTTTGGGCTCACCCCAAAATGCGCCTCACAATATATAGACCAACGTTTTTACTTATATACCCAATATCTCTCCTATGTTTTGTCGATGTGGGACATCTCATCTCAAGATGGGTTGTTAAATACGCCCCCTTTATGGACTCAGCGTCCTCATTGGGGTTTGCCCCACCGTATGGGATTCGCCTACACCCAGCACTGAGTTTTGCCCCACCTCACCGAGATTCGTCTAAATTTAGTTGAACTCTAGCCTTATATTGACAAGGCTGACACATGAATGGCTTTAATACCATCTATAACAACCTGGCCCAACACTGTGAAGTATTGTCCGCTCTTGGCCTAGCCCATCACAGATTTGTCCATTTGGGCTCACCCAAAAAGGCGCCTCATAGTATATAGACCAACCTTTTTACTTATATACCCAACGTCTCTCCTGTGTTTTGTCAATGTGGGACATCTCATCTCAAGATGGGTTGTTACATTAGATATTAGATGTGCCATATTTTATAAACACTATTAAAGTTATACTATTGGGAGGAATTAAGACCTAACCCTAAACTTGATATTTAGAACTTCATTATATATTTGTTCTGAGTTTTAACACCTTATTGTTATTATTGATTTGTTTAGATTATGGTTCTACGAATTCTATTTGAAAGGAAAAGACTCAAATGTTTGACTGATAGTGATTCGACTAAGGCAAGTGGACTTTCAAAACATTGTAATTCTCATAGAATTCCCAAACTTTACTTTCTTCTATGTGTGATGAAAAATATTTTTGATATTATGAAAAATGGGGTGATTAAATGTAAATGTGAGTTGGTATGGTGTTGTAACACTTGAATTGAAAATGTGGTTAAGTGATGTGAATTCTATATTGAGATATGTGGTTGGTTTTCTTATTGAACCTGCATATTTGTGATAGTTAAGGTGACTATAAGTTGTAATAATATTTGTTGTATTATGATGCATTACCATCCCCGATATTATTGACGTTATATTGTGCATATGGATTGACATAAAATTGAGAGTGTGTTTAGATCACTATTATAATCTAAGTTGGGCACGTGGAGATCGTCTGTGCTGGGATGGTTAATTTTATGATAGTGCATAGAGAACGTCCGCACAGATATGTAGATACTATTCATTTCAGTATATGGACCTCGCGAGTCCCCCATGGGTCACAAACCCTCGACGCATTCCCGAGTGGTATTGTGTATATACGATTTAGAGATGACTTTTGAGATATATTATTTCATGATATTGCGTTGCATCTCATCCTTGCATATTCTTGTGTGGCATGATGTTATTCCTGTGATTGACTGTGTTATCACTTATGAGTTGTGACTTGTGAATTTGGATTGTGATATTGTGAAAACTATCTTTGTTGCGTGTCACATGATGTTGGGCTGGGCTGATATCTGTGCAGGTTATAGTTTTGGAGGTCGGTTGAGATGAAAGGCGTTTGTGTATTCTATTGGACTTGCTTTGTTTCCTTAGTTGACTTACTGGGTACCGTGTGGTTGGTACTCACCCCTTGCTTCTACTTTTTTGTAGGTTATGCGCTCAGATCTTTGTGATACTCTCTCTTCCCCTTTTATCCGAGGCTTTCAATGGAGATTAGTTAGGTAGCTATTTGTCCTCGCAGCGAGCCTCATCCTCCTATTTATGATCTTGTTCTACTTTAGAGACAACATCATTTGAGACTTGTATTTTCTTTCAAATCTATTGTAACACATTAGAGGCTTGTACACGTGATAACCTGGTTTTGGGGGATTTTAATTAAGTTGGCTTATTATTCATAGTTAAAATTTTCACTTTATATTATCTTTCCCTATTTTATTGTTATAAATGGGTTTTAGGCTGTCTTGTCTTGGTGGGATAAGACGAGTGCTATCATGTCCATTTTTTGGGTCGTAACACCATACCTAGTCCGGAAAGCCGTCTTGGGAATGTCACACTCCCTCACTTTCACTTGATGATACTCGGACCGAAGATCGATCTTAGAAAAGTGACTAACCCCTTGAAGTTGATCAAAAAGGTTATCAATCCTTGGTAAAGGGTACTTGTTCTTTCTGAACCATCATTTTTCTTCACAAATAACAGCGGTGCACTCCAAGGTGACTTACTAGGCCTTGTGAAACCCTTTTCCTACAAATCCTTCAATTGCTCCTTCAACTCCTTCAACTCTGCCGGGGCCATAGGTAAGTGGGAATAGAAATGGGTTGAGTGTTGGTGAGGAGGTCTATATCAAAGTCTATTTTCCTTTCAAGAGAAACACCGAGAAGCTCATCGGGAAAGACATCAAGAAACTCATTAACCACCGGAACCGACTCAATAGGAAGGACTTTGGACTCAACATCCCTAACCCTCACAATATGATAGATACAACCCTTGGAAATCAACTTTTGGGCTTTAAGGCAAGAAATAAATTTACCCTTGGCCACCACATCACGACTTTCCCACTCAAGGACGGGCTTATTAGGAATTGAAATTTAACCTTACGGGTTCTACAATTAATAGAAGCATAATATGCATGAAACCAATCCATCCCAAGGATGACGTCAAAATCCACCATATCTAACTCAACAAAATCATAAGGCAAGATTTTATGCAATATGAACACGGGACAATTTCTATATACTCTTTTAGCAACAATGTACTCACCAACGGGGGTTGACACTTCATAAGGTTCACACAACAATTTGGGACTAACATGAACCTTTTTCGTAACAAAAGGAGTAATAAAAGAAAAAGTGGCACCCCGGCCTATCAATGCATACATGTCAAAGTAAAAAACCTTTAACATACTGGTGATGAATCGAGCACCTCATTCACCCCTTGTCTTCCTTGAAGAGCATAGAATCTATTTTACCTTGGTGCACCCCCTTGTTTGCCTCCTCTTCCCTTTTGGCCCTCATTTGCACCTTGGCCTTGTGGATGACCATCTCTACCTTTGTTTTGAGCATGAGGAAAATCAATCACCTTATGACCCACTTCACCACAACTATAATTAGAGTTTTTCAAACATGGGCCATTATGGTTGCTACCACATCGATGGCACATAGGGTTCAACACCCCACCACTAACACCTTAGAATCTTGGAAAATCATTAGCAGATCTCCTATTAGAAGCATTGGAAGACCCTTGGCATTGGAACTTGTGGCCTTGAGGAAACCGGTCACCCTTGGAACTTTAGAATCCACCTTCAAAATGAGCCCTCTTGGACTCACCACTTCTTCTTTTTCTAAGCTTTTCACCCTCTAGTTGCTCGACGTTTGTCATAAGAAGGGACAAATCCATATCACCCACTAACATGGCGGTATGACACTCCTCATTAACCAAGTTAGACACACCTGACACAAATTTATTCATCCTTGATCTCGGCTCGGCAACTAATTGTGGACAATACTTTGAGATATGGTTGAACTTGAGGGAATACTCCCTCACACTCATGGAACCATGCTTAAATTTTATAAACTCCATCATTTTAGCCTCCCTTAGCTCGATAGGAAAGAACCGATTGAGGAATGTAGCTTTGAGCTCCTCTTAAGGAATAACATCATTATCTCTCCTCTCCAATTTCCATTAGGTGAACCAAATTTGGGCTACACCTTTAAGTTGGTAGGCCGCTAACTCCACTTTCTCCTCTAAATTGACCCTCATAATAGATAGCACTTTGTACACCTCATCGATGAACTCTTGGGGATCCTCTTCCGGTCATGGAACTCCGGTGGGTTCATTCTAGTGAAATCCCTTACTCTAGAAGCTGGAGTTGGAGCATGAGTGGCTTGGGCCCCTAGGTGAATTTGGTTGGTCATAGCATGAGCCAACATTGTAATAGCATCGCAGAATTCATCTTGGGCTACCCCCCTCCACCTTGAGGAGCTTGAGGAGCGGGAGGGGCCGATTGCTCCTCTGGTGTACGGGCTCTCCTTAGTATCCCTCTTGGAATCGACATAATCAAGAAGAGTAAAGAATATTCATTAGGAGAAAAGACTTACATTCACATTTAAAGTATGATATAGACCATGAAGAAGTGAAACATTTCCTAAAACGCCTCATATCCTCTCATTCATAGTTGTAGCGTGCTTCACAACCATTAATAAGACTCTAATTGACATGATATACTGGATTTTAAGGACCATTACAACCTAGTGCTCTGATACCAAATTTGTCATGACCCAAGCCTAGGGCCTAGACGTGAGACGACAAATGGGAAGCCAAAGGGACCCCACACAAGCCTCTTAGCATATCATTCACACATCCTTGGTCGTGAAAGGAAAATAAACAGCACAAGAGATATAAATAAGGGAAACAGGAATAAGGGAAGTCTTAATATTTATAAGAGAATAAAAAAGCCAGCTCATAGCGTAAGTACATCAATTATCCAACAACACCTCTAACATAGAGTGGAGCGGGGGCCAAGACACTCTCCGGGCTCACCCTCATAGTATCAAGTGTTCAACATAAGGAAATATCAAATAGCAAGAGTAACATCGATAGTGTCCTCGGACTTGAGGACTCACCAAAGCTTATCTCCAAAGCTGAACTAGCCACTTAGAGGATGATCGAGAGGTGCTCCGGTCCCTACATAGTAATATCATGTAGGCATAAAGTATACGTTAGTACATTTAAATGTACTAAGTATGTAGGATACAATGCAACAACACATAAGCTAATATAGTCAAAATGCATAATCATAAGCAATGGATAAGTATAACATCAATATGGCATGCATGATCAATGCTTGAAGTAAAACATGCTTGTAAATCATATAACTTGCAAAGTACATAGCATATGTGTGGAAAGAGAGCATAATCTATGTAGACCAAGCGAACTACTACTTGAAATCCAAGGGATATCCTCTAGAGTTTGGATAGTCCTTTCGGCTTGACCATCCGTTTGAGGATGAAAAGCGGTGCTAAGCTTCACCTTGGTACCAAGACCCCTTTGGAAGGACCTCCAAAAATGAGAAGTGAATTGAGCACCACGATCCGAAATTATAGATAAGCGTACACCATGGAATCTAACCAACTCATGAATATACAACTTGGCATAATCTTCGGCACCATAAGTGGTTTTGATCGGTAGAAAATGAGCCAACTTTGTCATCCAATCCATAATAAACCAAATAGAATCAAAGTGTTTCCTAGTCCTTGGCAACCCAACCACAAAATCCATGTTGATCTCTTCCCACTTCCAAGTAGGAATTTCTATGTCTTGGGCTAGGCCACCTGGCCTTTGATATTCGGCTTTCACTTGTTGGCAATTGTGACAATTGTGTACGAACTTGGCCATATATCTCTTCATACCACCCCACCAATGTACCTCCCTTATGTCTCTATACATCTTTGTGGAACCGGGGTGAATATAATAAGATAAATTATGGGCCTCCTTAAAAATCAACTCCCTCAAGCCATCAACATTAGGCACATACAACCTACCTTGGTACTTAAAGGCATAATCTCCCCTTTGGGAGAAAACCTCTACTTTACCATCCTTTACCAAAGCCTTCAACTCTAGCAAGGTGGGGTCAAGGTCTTGTTTTGACTTGACTTCCTTAACCAAAGAAGATTCCGAACCATCAACAACCATTACACCACCGTTATCAACTTCATTCAACCTAAGCCTCAACCTAGCCAAACTGTAAACTTCTCTAGCGACCTCTTTTTACCAACCTCAGCATGAATTAGACTACCCATGGACACTCTACTTAGAGTGTTGGCCATAACATTAGCTTTGCCGAATGATAGTGCATACTCATGTCATAATTCTTAAGGAGTTCTAACCACCTTCTTTGTCTCAGGTTAGGATCTTTTTGTATAAACACATAATGGAGACTCTTGTTATAGGTAAATATATCAACATGAACCCTATAAAGAAAGTGATGAGAAATTTTGAAAGTAAAGACCATGACCGCCGTTTCAAGGTCATGGGTGGGATAATTTTGCTCATGCACCTTAAGTTGCCTAGAGTCATATGCTATCACCTTGCCATTTTGCATCAAAACACACCCAAACCAATTCTTGAGGCATCACAATAAACCACAAACCCTTCTAACCCTTTCGGTAGAGCCAAGATAGGAGCAGAGATAAGCTTGTCTTTCAAAGTTTGAAAGCTCTATTCACATTCATCGGTCCAAACAAATTTTGCCTTCTTTTGGGTCAATATTGTCATAGAGGTAGCAATAGAAGAGAAACCATTCACCAACCTCCGGTAGTAACCCAAGAAACTCCTAATGTACGTCAGAGTCAAGGGCCTAGGCCAATTTCTCATCACCTTTGTCTTCTTAGGGTCCACTTTTATGCCATTACCCGACACTACATGCCCCAGGAATGCAACCACTTTTTATCAAAATTCACACTTTTGATATTTAGCAAACAACCTCTCATTTCTCAAAATTTGCATCACCACCCTCAAATTATTCACATGATCTTCTTCACTCCAAGAATAAATTAATATATCATCAATATAGACCACCACAAACATATCAAGGTAGGGTTTAAAGACCCTATTCATGAGATCCATAAATATAGGTGGTGTATTAGTCAAGCCAAAAGACATTACTACAAACTCAAAGTGCTCGTACCTAGTCCAAAAAGCCATCTTGGGAATATACACTCCATTACTCTCATGTGGTGGTATTCAGACCAAAGATCAATCTTAGAAAAGTGACTAGCCCCTTGTAGTTGATCAAAAAGGTTATCAATCCTTGGTAGACGATACTTGTTCTTTATAGTGACTCTATTGAGTTGCCGGTAATCAATGCACATTCTAAGGGAACCATCTTTTTTCTTTACAAACAACACTGGTGCACCTCAAGGTGACTTGCTAGGCCATATTAAACGCTTCTCCAATAAATCCTTCAATTGATCCTTCAACTCTTTCAACTCCATTTGGGCCATATGGTTAGGGAGAATGGAAAATGGGTTGTGTATCAGGAAGGAGCTCTATACCAAAGTTTTTTTTCTTTTTGGGAGGAACAGCGGGAATCTCATTGAAGAAAGACATCAAGAAACACATTAACCACTGGACCCGACTCAATAGGAAGGATTTTAGACTCAACATCCCTGACCCTTACAAGGTGATAAATGCAGCCCTTAGAAATCAACTTTTGGGCTTTAAGGAAAGAAATGAATCTATCCTTGACCACCACATTACAACTTTCCCACTCAAGGATGGGTTTATTAGGGAATTGAAATCTAACTTTACAGGTCCTACAATCAATGGAAGCATGATATGCATGTAACTAATCTATCCCTAGAATAATATCAAAATCCACCATATCAAGTTCAACAAATCACAAGGCAAGAGTTTATGCAATATAGACACAAGACAATCCCTATAGACTCTTTTAGCAATAATGGACTCACCAACGGGTGTAGGTACTTCATAAGGTTCACATAACAATTTGAGACACACATGAAGCTTATTGGCAACAAAAGGAGTAATGAAAGAAAGAGTGGCACCTGGATTTATCAATGCATACACATCATAATCAAAAATATTTAACATATCGATAACAACATCAGGCATCTCATCCACCCCTTGCTTTCCTTGGAGAGCGTAGAACCTATTTTGCCTTGGAGTACCCCCTTGTTGGCCTCCCTTTGCCCTTTGACTCGTATTAGCACCTTGGCTTTGAGGAGCTCTACCCTTGGTTTGAGCGTGAGGACAATCAATAACCTTGTGACCCATCTCACAACAACCAAAGAAAGCATTAGAATTTTTCAAACATGGACCGCTATGGTTTCTCCCACATTTTTGGCACTTAGGATGGTTCATCCCACCGTTGCCACCTTGGAATGTTGAGTTAGACACCCCATCATTAGCGAACCTTTTGTTAGTAGCATTGGACGACCCTTGGCCTTGGAACTTGTAGCCTTGATGAAACCGGCCACCCTTAGAACCTTGGAAGCCACCCTCAAACTGAGCCCTCTTGGACTCCCCACTTCTCCTCTTTCTAAGCTTTTCCCCCTCAAGTTGTTCGGCATATGTCATGAGCCAAGACAAATCCATATCTCTTACAAGAATTGTTGTATGGCACTCTTCATTTACCAAGTTGGATACTCCCGATACAAACTTGTTTGTTATAGCTCTAGGTTCGACAACCAAATATGGAGCATACTTGGAAAGCTTGTTGAAATTGAGGGTATACTCCCTCACACTCATGGAACCTTGCTTGAGGTTTATAAACTCCATTATCTTACCTCTCTTAACTCGATAGGGAAGAATCGGTTGACGAAGCGGCTTTGAACTCTTTCTAAGGAATGGAATCATCATCTCTACTCTTCAATTTCCATTGAGTAAACCAAATTTGGGCCACACCCTTGAGTTGTTAGGCCGCTAATTCTGCCTTCCCCTCCAAATTTACCCCCATGATAGATAGCACATTATGCACCTCATCGATGAACTCTTGAGGGTCTTCCTCTGCCTTGGACCAATGAAACTCTGACGGATTCATCCTTACGAAATCCCTCACCCTTGAGGTTGGAGTAAGAGCATGAGGGGATTGGGCCCCTTGGTTCATTTGGTTGGTTATTGAACGGGCCAACATTGTGATGGCATCCCGGAATGCATCTTGGGCTACTCCTCCATCTTGAGGAGCTTGAGGAGTGGGTGGGGTCGATTGCTCCATGGGTGTACAGGTTCTCCTTAGTCTCCCTCTTGGTAGCGGCATGATCTAGAAGAGCAAAGAGCTTTCATTAGCGAAAAAAGCCTTATCCTTACACCTAAAGCGTGACATAGATCAAGAAGAAGTGGAACATTATCTAAAACGCCTCATAGCCTCCTTTTTGTAGTTGTGGCGCACTTCACAACCATGAATAAGACTCTAATCGACGCGGTGTGTTGGATTTTTGATCATTAATAACCTAGTGCTCTGATACTATGCTTGTCATGACCCAAGCCTAGGGCCTAGACGTGACACGGCGAGTAGAAAATCCGAAGACAACCCAAACAAACCTCTTCGCATATCGATCACACATCCTTGGTCGCGGAAGCAAAATAAACAACAATAAGAGATATAATAAAAAGGAAATGGAATTACGGGAAGTCTTTCATAAACATAGGAACATAAGAAGAGTCAAGCTCAAAAGCATATACAAACTTAGTATTCAACGACACCTCTACTAGAATGGAGCAGGGCCAAGACACTCCCTAGCCTCACCTTCATGATAACAATTGTTCAACATAAAATAAGTCTCATCATAGCATGAGTAACATATATATTGTCCTCGGAGTGGAGGACTCACCAAAGCTTTCTTTGAAGTACTGAACTAGCCACGTGGAGAAGGATGGTCAAAAGGAGCTCCAGTCCCTACATGGTAATATCATGTAGGCATAGAGTATGCGTTAGTATGTTTGAATGTACTAAGTATGTGGGATGCAATGCAACAAAGACATAAGTCAATATATTCAAAGTGTATAATCATAAACAATAGATATATAATCTCAATATGACATACATGGTCAATGCATATAATAAAACATGCTTGTAAATCGTTTAACTTGCATAATATATTATACATAGGTGGGAAGAGACCTCAACATAGATAGACCAAGTAGATACAACTTGGAATCCAAGGCATGACACTCCCTCGGTACAGGTGACGGGGCACGACACTCCCCGATCAAGAGTGATCTACTTGCCAAGGCAAACCAAACATGATAACATGAACTAGATGGATCCACTAGTATAGCAAGGGTAAATATATAATCCTATGGTGGCACATAGTCTAGAGACTAAAGACTTTATATAAGGACCTCTTAAGTCGAGCCCCCATCTTAAGCCTCAATCAGTGCTAAGTCTAATCCGACGTAATACTTGAAATAATCATACTTTAATAATAACATGAGTAACTTGTAAGAGACATGATAACATGACATGAGTAGCTCTTCAACATGCTTGACCTACTATGAGCCTAACTTGAACATAAGAATAGATAACAATCATACATGATCTGTCATGACCTAAGCCTATGACCTAGACGTGACACGGCGAATGGGAACTCAAATGGGATCGCAAACAAGCCTCTTAGCATATTATTTACACATCCTTGTTCGTGAAAGCAATCAAGCAACAATATGAGAATAGAAATAAGGATAAAGGGACTAACGGAAGTCTTTCATAGCATAAATCATCAAAAGAGTCAAAGCTCAAGCATAATTACATAACTTGTCTAATAACACTTCTAATAGAGATAGGGCGGGGGCTAAGACAACTTTCCGATCTCACACTCATAGTCATAAGCATCTAAACAATAAACAAGTCCTTACATAACATAATATCAAAAGCTATTGTCCTCGGAGTTGAGGGGTCACCAAGCTTGCTTCAAGAGATAGTACTGGCCACGTGAAGGAGGAGGATGATCAAGTGGAGCTCTGGTTGCTACATAGTAACATCATGTATGCATAGAGAATGCGTTAGTATATTTGAATGTACTAAGTATTTAGGATGAAATGCAATAAGAAATAGGCAACATAATTGAAATGCACAATTAGGCAATGCATGAAAATATAGCAATATGGCATGCATGAATGATGTTTGAAGTAAACATGCTTATATAGAACATATTACATAAGTCGTAAGAGACCATCATTATCGAATCCAAGGCCTACCATCCCCTTTGAGAGGTGATTGAGGTATCAACCCCTTAATTGGTTAATGGTTATCAAATCCTACCATCCATGGTGATTGAGGTATCAACCCCTCAATTGGTTGATGGTTGTCACACCCTACCATCCGATTGAGGTATCAACTCCTAAACTGGTTGATAGTAGTCACACCCTACCATCCATGGTGATTGAGGTATCAACCCCTTAACTAGTTAATGGTAGTCATACCCTACCATCCATGGTGATTGAGGTATCAACCCCCTAACTGGTTGATAGTAGTCATAGCCTACCTTCTATGGTGATTGAGGTATATCACCCCCTCAACAAGGTATGGTCAACTTGCAACACTAAAGATACTTTTTATGAAATCAACACATATATACATTACTTTCATCATCATAAAGTTACTTGACTCATAGGTCATACAATAGATCATCAATAGCTTAAGAACCCTAAAGCAGACATTTTATCAAACAATTGGTAAGTATGTAATGCTAGTTCAAAATCATACAATTCGAGAGTCAAATCATGCAAGAAAATTTAATGTAAATCAACCCACCAACACTTATTAATACCCGCATGCAATATACATTGAAACCCTTCATCAAGTATCACAATAGATCATACATTCATGGCTCAAAATATGCTTAAATAGTCACTTCTTTATAAAAACCCAACATAGTTCCTAATTAATCCATAATAAGAAATACCCATAGATAAATCCACTTGAAATCATGCAATTTACTTAAAAAGGAAGGTTGAGCACCATGGGTAAAAGGACCCAATGGTTGAAACTCACATACCTCAACTTTGGAGAATTCCTTGATGAAGATTTGAATGAGAACTTGAAGCTTGAATGAATTCCTTAAGATCCGGAATGAGTTTGGAACACTTGATTTGAGTGAAATATTTTGCTAAGTCATGAATGATATGGGGTTGAAAATGACTAAGTATAGGTGTTTTCACGCATGGGAAGGCTTAGGCCCAAGGCCTCAAATCCTTGGACCAACACGCCGAACTGGCAAAAAAAATAAACGTCTCCGTGCCTTGGCCGCGTCGCGCCAGGGGCACAGATTGATACTGGATAAGAAATTTTTGGGAAAATTAAATTTTGATACGATTGCTCTAAAATTGGGGTTAGACCCATTTCCCAGTCAATATTGTCCCCTAATCATGGATATGAAGTCAGATTTTTGATATCACATATGAATGTTGAGATATATGAAAATTACGTAAATGGGCATTTTCGAGGCATATTTTCAGGCACTTTTTGGGGCATTTCAATATGTCCCCCTTGGGATCATTCATCCTCAAATGTAAAAAAAACGTACATAAGAAGGATAATCATGCAGAAATCAGCCCCAACAAGAATGCAACCATGCAATGAAATATCATTTTAAAATCTCAACATAAGTGTCAAAATCACTATAGACTTGTCAACATAAACATGAATGCATGCGAATGACATAAGGGCTGATACATAAGACTTGAAATCACATAAGAGACTTAGCATTAGTACCTTAGGCTTGAGTAGAATGGAAGTGATAGGGATATCGCTTTTGCATGTCCGCCTCAGCACTTTCAACTTGTTGATTGCTCCAAAGGACCTTGACAGAAGCAACATCAGTGTTCCTCAGCCTCTTCACTTGTCTATCCAAAATTTCTACCGGAACCTCTTCATAAGTCAAATTTTCTTCAACAACACCCATAACATCAAGAGGCACAATGGCACTTAGGTTACCTACACACCTCCTAAACATAGACACATTAAAGACCCGATGAACCATGTTCATGTTATTGGGCAACTCCAACTCATAGGCCACCTTGCCAATCCTCCTCAACACCCTATAAAGACCCACAAATCTTAGACTCAATTTACCCTTCTTACCAAAACGAACCACACCCTTCATGGGTGAGACCTTCAAATAGACCTAATCACCAACCTTAAATTCAAGATCCTTTCTCACATCAGTATAGGACTTTTGATGACTTTGGGCTATTTTTAACCTTTCTCTAATTAACCTTACTTTCTCCATGGCCTCCACAACCAGATCCGGACCCAACAAATCTACAACGTCTACCATAGAGAGCCTCAAAAGGAGCCATACCAATGCTAGAATGATAGCTATTGTTGTAAGCAAACTCAATGAGTGGAAGGTGATCATTCCAACTACCCTTAAACTCCAACACACAAGCTCTAAGCATATCCTCAAGAGTTTGGATAGTTCTTTCGGCTTGGCCATCCATTTGAGGGTAAAAGGCCGTACTAAGCTTTACCTTGGTACCAAGACTTCTTTGGAAGGACTCTAAAAGTGAGAAGGTGAATTGAGCACCATGATCTGACATGATAGACAAGGGCACCCCATGCAATCTAACAAATTCTTGAATGTACAACTTAGCATAATCTTTGGCACCATAAGTAGTCTTAACCGGTAGGAAATGAGTCGACTTCATCATTGTATCAACCACAACCCAAATAGAGTCAAAATGCTTTATAGTCTTAGGCAACCCAACCACAAAATCCATGTTAATTTCCTCCCACTTCCAAGTAGGAATCACTATATCTTGGGCTAGGCCACCCGACCTTTGATGTTCGGCTTTGACTTGTTGGCAATTATGGCAACCAGACACAAACTTAGTAATGTCTCTTTTCATACCACCCCACCAAAACACTTTCCTCAAATCTCTATAAATCTTGGTAGAACCGGGGTGAATAGAGTAGGAAGAATTATGAGCGTCATCAAGGATCTTCTTTCTCAAGTCATCAACACAAAGCACACACAATCTACCTGGGTACCTAAGGGCACAATCTCCCCCTTGGGAGAAAACCTCCACCTTACCATGTCTCACCAAGGCCTTCAATTCTAACAAGGCGGGATCAAGATCTTGCTTTGCCTTCACCTCCTCAAACAATGAAGATTTGGAACTATCCACAACCATTACATCACCATTATCAACCTCCTCCAACCTAACTCCCAGTCTAGCCAACCGATGGACCTCTCTAGCCACCTCTTTTCCCTCATCATCAACATGTGCTAGCTTACTCATAGACACCCTACTCAAAGTATCGGCCACAACATTTGCCTTACCAGGGTGATAATGCACACTCATATCATAATCCTTAAGAAGCTCTAACCACCTTCGTTGTCTTAAGTTGAGGCCTTTTTGGGTGAACACATATGGGAGAAACTCTTATGATCAGTAAACATATCAACATGCACCCCATACCAAAAATGATGCCAAATTTTCAAAGCAAATACCACAGCGGCCAACTCAAGATCATGGGTAGGATAATGCTTTTCATGCACCTTAAGTTGTCTAGAGGCATAAGCTATCACTTTACCATTTTGCATCAAAACACAACCCATACCAATTTGTGAGGCATCACAATACACAACAAACCCTTCCAACTCTTCCGGTAGAGATAAGATAGGAGTGAAGATAAGTTTATCTTTCAAAGTTTAGAAACTCTTTTCACACTCATCCATCCACACAAACTTTGCCTTCTTTTGGGTCGACTCAGTCATGGGAGAAGCAATAGGGGAGAACTCATTCACAAACCTTCAGGAATAACCCGCTAAGCCCAAGAAACTTCTAATATCCGATGAAGTCAAGGGTCTGGGCCAATTTCTAATTACCTTCGTCTTCTTAGGATCCACCTTTATACC
>JAPFFP010030501.1:0-15688 GCA_026153255.1 Solanum medicagineum | reverse complement strand
GAATGGAAAATACTCCGAGAGTTGGTTGATGTTATGATGGAAACAAGGGATATAGTTGAGAAGTTACAAATCAATATTCAACATATATTAAGAGAAGGTAAATTATTAGTAGATGCATTAGAAAACAGTCAGTTACAGAAGGTGACAATAAGAGTTACATGCATTATCATCAACAACCAAAGCAATGTAAAGGGTAGCTAAATATGGACAAAATGCAAGTGGACTATTTACGCATCAGAACTGGGAAATTCAGAGAGTCATATTAGCAAAAAGTGCAGTTCCATATTTACAGTCAGACATGCTAGTAAGGCAATATACAAAATACAAGATAAGTATCAGTCTTACAAAAATACCTGAGCGGTATCAACAATGAAGTTAGGAAGGAGGGAGGTCAACAAGATCTGATTCTTCGTCCCAGCAGCTACCACTAAAAGAACAAAAAAGATATTTGTAATATTATTAAAAAGAGGAAAAGATTCGAATAGAGTACGTAATACTAATGAAGCAAGAGACATCAGATCCTTGATTTGTGATGTTAATGACCACAAATCTACCATCTAACATCATGAATAAAGGTGAGAAAGAAGATGGAAAACACAAATGACAAAGGGAAGGAGGAGGACTCACGCTTGTAAAGCTATTGACAGTACAAAAGTTGGATTTCAGAAGGCAAACAAAACCCACTCAAGAGAAGAAAGATAAAGAGAACTGTCATCTAGAAGGAAGAGATTGTCGATGACTTTCTGGGAAAATACATGGAAGTTGAAAATGAAGGGTATAGAAAGAATAACGGGCAGATATTTATGAGGGTATACTAGGTTGGGTTTTATTTTCTTCTTTTTAGTTGGGCTTGTTAGATCTATTGCTAGCATTATTAACATTAATTTATTATATTTATAAAATGATCCCTAAGCTCAAAAGTTAGTTTTAAAAAAGTAAAGTTGCTAGAAATTTTTGGAGATCATTGAACATTAGCAGATCCGGTCTGGATCTGGACAAATGATCTAGATGATTGGGTAGAACTGCTGCCAAAAATTTTTTTAAAAAAGGGAGTTTTTCTCTATAAAAACAAAATCCTATCTGTCTTACAAAAATACCCAACTAGTATCAACAATCAAGTTAAGAACGAGGGAGGTCAACAAGATCTGATTCTTTGTCCCCATAGCTCCCACTAAAAAAACCAAAAAGATATCAGTAAAATTATTAAAAAGAGGAAAGGATTCAAATAGAGTACTTGATACTAATGAAGAAACAGATATCGAATCCTTGATTTGTGACGTGGATGACCATAAATCTACCATCTAACATCATGAATAAAGGTGAGAAACATGATGGAAAACACGAAGGACATAGAGGAAGGAGAAGGACTCACACTTGTAAAGCTAATGATAGTACAAAAGTTGGACTTCACAAGGCAAATGAAGCCCACTCAAGTGAAACAAGATGAAGAGAAGCATCTTCCAGAAGTAAGACACCATCGTTAACTTTTTGGGAAAATACATGGAAGGTGAAATGAGGGGTCTAGAAGGAATAATGGGAAAATATTTACAAGGGATACTGGGCTGGGTTTTATTTTCTTGTTTTTAGTTGGGCTTCTTAGATATAGTCATAGCATTGTTAACTCTAGATTATTAGAAATAAAATGATCCTTGAGCTCAAAAGTTAATTTTAAAAAAGTGAAGTTGCTAGAAGGTTTTGGAGATCATTGAACATCAGCAGATCCATTTTGGATCTTGACCAATGATCTAGATAGATTGGGTAGAAATGCCGTCGAAAAAAAATTAAAAGAAGGGAGTTTTTCTCTAAAAAAATGAAAGCCCTATCGATCTTACAAAAATACCTGCGCAGTATCAACAGTCAAGTTAAAAAGGAGGGAGATCAACAAGATCTGATTCTTCGTCCGGGTAACTCCTACTAAAAAAACCAAAAAGGATTTTAGTAAAATTGCTAAAAGAGGAAAGTATTCAAATAGATTACTGATACTGATGAAGACAAAGACATCAGATCCTCGATGTATGACGTAGATGACCACAGATCTACCATCTAACATCATGATGAAAGGTGAGAAACAAGATGGTAAACACGAACGACGTAGAGGAAGGAGAAGGACTCACGCTTGTAAAGCTATTGACAGTACATAAGTTGGATCTCAGAAGGTGAACGAAACCCACTCAAGATAAGAAAAGTGAAGAGAACCATCTTCTAGAAGGAAGAGACCATTGGTGACTTTTTGGGAAAATACATAGAAGTTGAAAATAGGGGTCTAGAAGGAATAATAGGAAGATATTTACGAGGGGATACTGGGCCAGGTTTTATTTTTTTCATTTTAGTTGGGCTTCTTAGATCTAGTCCTAGCATTATTAACTTTAGTTTATTATATTCACTAGAAATAAAATGATCCTTGAGCTCAAAAGTTAATTAAAAAAAATTAAAGTTGTTAGAAATTTTTGGAGATCATTGAACATCAGCAGATCCAGTCTAGATCTGGACAAATGATCTAGATAGATTGGGTAGAAATGCTGTCAAAAAAATAAAAAGAAAGGAAGAACAAGAAGAATAACGCTAGAGAAGAGGATCACTTAAGAGAAGCTCGAGCAAAGAAATAGTCAATCATAAAATCTAGGGTTACGAAGTAATTATGGTAGTTAGCAAGAAGCGGTAATCATCAGCGAACAGTGGCTACAATGGTGATCGAAGGAAGAAGTGACTTTGAAAGTGTATAATTAGAGTTGTGATGATGAATTAGACTGCACTGGATCATAATTTAGAGAGAAAATATTATAAGGGGTAAAGTTTCATTAGAAGATGAGATACTACTTCATAAGAATTAGGAAAATATATATTACTTAAATTTTTAATTAATATTTTTTTCTTGATTTAAACACCATATGGTTCAGTAATTATTGATGGTTGAAATCCATCTTGTCATAAATTAAGCAGTAAAATGTCCAAAATTACAAAGATAACATACATATTTCTATCGCACTAATATTGACAAGTATACAAATATGGTGAATTCAAAAAGTGCATGTTTTCTTTTAATTTTAAGGTTAGAGTGAGCATATCTTGACAAATATACAAATATAATGAACTCAAAATGTGCACATCTTATTTTAACTTTTAAAACTATAGTGTAAGCAAAATTTAATGCATATAGGCCTAGGATACACAAAAAGGACAAAATACCCTTCATTAAAACTATTGAATCTCAACCCATAACCCCCAATTACGGGTCGTAGACTCAACCACGATGTCGTGGTTTGAGTCATCCTATTCTCCTTTTCCAATCATCAGAGAATATTTTTGACCGACCATTACCACGAAACCTATCTATGGCTTGTGGATTAGTCTACGGGCCGTAGAACCCATCGTGATTCCCTCCCACACTTAGTCAATTTTCTCATTCTCCAAGACCCTATCCACAAAACTAAACCTGGGACCATAATCCTGTTGTCCATGATTTCAATTCAAGAAACCCCAATTTTTCATCAACCATGGGCTTTAATCCACGAACCACTTCTACGGTCCGTTTCATTCCACATGCCGTAAAGGACCTTATAAACCAATTTTAAGCCATAAAGTTCTAGTCCACCACCCTGGTCTACGGCTCGTGGATCAAGCAATGGGTCGTGCCTCTAAACTTTTCTAGTTCCACTTCTTCTGTATTTCTTAAGCTCCTAACTTGCGAGTCCTTACAATATCTCCTTCTTAGGAATATGCATCCCCGAATGTACTAAACCTATGCTCTAAATAATTAAATAAACATGTAATAACCAGTATGTAGGTTAAAATGCAATCTAAATATCTTTTAATGGAATTTTAAAAATCCATACTTTAATCATGCCTCAAAACAATCCATAAACATGTAATATACATATGCATCAAGAGAAAACTAAAATGTAAGAAATTGGAGGTTCTAGGCAAGATTAACTTAATACCTTATGCTTGAGTAAAGTGGAAAAGATTGAGATAACGCTTGATCATGTCCGTTTCAGCTTCCCATGTTGCACCTTTCAACTTGTTTATTCCACCAAAGCACTTTAAGGATGCAACTTCCTTATTTCTTAGCCTCTTTACTTGATCTTCTAGGATTTCAATCAGAACTCTTCATAAATTTCCTCAATAATTATATCATCCAATGGGACTATGGAATTTCTGTCACAACCTGGGCCTAGGGCCTAGGAGTGACATGGTGAATGGGAACCTAAGAGTGCCCAAATAAGCCTCATAGCATCCATATACACATCATTAGTTCGGAAGTGCATTCCTAAATAACAAGCACATAATTCTAAGGGATGGGGAGTATGACTCATGCTATGTGGATTTCATAGGGATATCGATTTGCATGGATTCACATAGCAAATAGCACATAAGAACTAAGGGCACGTAAGTATGACTCATGCTATAGATATATAAGAGACTGAGGGCTTTCCACGTTTCCACATCTCATCAATAACATATCATAATTCTATCAACATCATTAGACGACCATAATCATAATCTCCATGATAAATAACATCACACATCACAATCCTGTACAAAGAGTTTACCTGATGTGCCACAATGCCTCTAAGTCATGGGATAGGACCGGGGTCAATACATGTCCCAGGCTGAGCCTCAAAGTAAAGACATAAGAGAATAACATAATAGGTAGATAAAAGGTGGCTTGTCCTTGAATGATAGGACTCACCACTATCAACTCTCACAATTCAAGCTAACCATCAAGAGGAGGATGAAGATAGTCTCTGGTCCCTATATGGTTCAATCATGTAGGCAAAGAGTATGCGTTAGTACGTTTGAACGTATCAAGTATGCGAGCATGTAATGCATATGAACTCATTAAACTTGCATTCGATGTTAGATGACAAGAGAACATATATAGAAAAACAATATATACAAATTACAGTAATATATCAATATACCATGAAATTCATGAAGCATGAAATGCCACAATACATACACAGTGGGGATAAAACCTCAACCAACATATATGACCATGCGAGCTATTACATGGAATCGCGATGTTACCCCTACACCGAAGGAAAGGGGGAGTCACTTACCAAGGTGAACATCCATTTTTACTAAGTGGATCCACTAAAGCTACATAATTGACCAAGCCTCTACTAACTGGTAGTCAATATAGAGAATCAAGCATCATCTAATGAGTGATCCCTCTAAGGAGTTAACCTCACATAACGGGTGTCCTTCTAAGGATTTGACCTTATTTAATAGGTGATCCTTTAACCTATGGAGGCACATAATTATGGGACAATGAGATTCACCTCTAACATGTCATGCCTCAACTAAGGGGATGAGCCTCAATCTCAAGGTCCTCTAGGTTCTAAGTCATTATCGTACATGAGTCCATATATATATACATGCTTGAAATTAGAGTACATGTCTTTTCAAATCATAATCATGCATACTTGGGCTTAAAAGCTAAAACAAACTTCATAATCATGCATACTTGGACTAAAAAGCCAAATCTAATCATAATTGTACATGCTTGGGCTCAATGGCCAAATCATACTTTATTTCATACTTTCATGCATATGAATAGCTCATTCATACTTGTATATAATGGTGTAAACACACTCATAATTGCTAAAAGAGCCATATCATAGACATCATGTGATCACTTGTCATGTCATAACCATACTTTCATCAAAATCATATTTATCAACATAATTGGGTCTTAACCCACTTCATAAACTTAATGAAAATCAATGCACATGTATGATATGCCATGTGGAATGAGGAAATAACATGAGTATTAGGAATTCATAATTAAATCAACATAATAAGATAAACTCATAGCAAATCCATGAAGAAAGAAACAATTAAAGCATTCTTGAAATTACCCGTGCATAGATTTATAAATTAAAGGGACATGCATATTTAATTCTTCATAAAACCCATGTAAATCATCAATAAGTTCAGCCCATATATCAATTTCAACAAATTAGAACTAATTTAAAAGATCCATTTGTAAAACAGACTTAAAATTCATGAAATTAAGAAAAAAGGGTTTTGGGTTTTCATGATTGAAAGGAAATCATGAACCAATCCCACATACCTTGATGAAATTAGAAGAATTAAGATGGATTTGACTTGGGTTAGAGCCCTCTTGTATTCCTTGAATTGAATCTCCAACAATAGACTTGAAGAGAGAACTTTAGGAATTGAATTCCAGAGCATGAGCATTTTCAAATGAGGATGAACTGTAATGAAGGCATATAAGCTGATTTAGGGGTCAGGGATAGGTGTAAAGGTCATAAAAGACCCTTAGAATGACCCAAAATTATGTAAGGACCATTAATGACACAGAATTAAAAAAATTCGCATAGCCCTCTATACGGATAAGTTTTATCAAAACGGGCATAACTTCTTGATCCAAAATCAAAATTTGGGGAAACTAGATGCATAGTAAAGCTAATTCAATTAACTTAAATTTGGTAGGTATTAGGCACCCACCTAGTTTTGTCCAAAGAGATATGACTATTTAAAGTTGACCCTTAAATCGGTTCATGCAAAAAACTTAGCCAATAAGATTCCTTTGGATTTGACTTGATGGAAGAGCTCTATAATGACCATAAACAACATATATAATCTATAAGGACCATGAACTTTGAAAATAGCCTTTCCTCCCTCGAAGTTTACAAACCACCATCAAATGCTCCACATATTCTTTTTCTCTCTGAGAATAAATTAGGATATCATAAATGAACACCATAATGACCATATCAAGGTAGGTTTTGAACACCCTATTCATAAGATCCATGAAGATTGTTGGTGCATTAGTTAGGTCAAAAGACATCAACACAAATTTGGAATTCCTATACCTTGTCCGAAAAGCCATTTTATGAATGTCACTATCCCTTACTCTTAGCTGGTGAAATCTAGACCACAAATCAATATTTGAAAAGTGCTTGTCAAATAGGTCATCTACCCTTTGGAGGGACTTGTTCTTAATATTGACCTTGTTGAGTTGCCGGTAGTCTATGCATATCCATACTGACCCATCTTTCTTTTTCACAAATAATACCGGGGCACCCTATGGAGACCTACTAGGTCTAATGAAAACCTTCTCCAGCAAAAACCTTAATTATTCCTTTTAACTCCATTGGGGCCATTTTATAAGGAGGAATAGAGATAGGTTGAGTGTCGGTAAGAGGTCAATACCAAAACCTATTTCCTTTCGGGAGGAACATCGAGTAAATATTCTGAAAAGACATCAAGGAACTTATTTGCAAAAGGAATCGACTCAAGTGAAGGGACTCTAGAAGTGACATCTCTAACCCTCACCAAATGATATATGAAACCCTTAGAGATCATTTTCTGGGCTTTTAGATATGAGATAAACCGACCTCTACATGAAGAACTACTACACTTTCACTCACGAATAGACTCATTTGGAAATTAAAACTTGAACTGACAAATTCAACTATCCATAGAAGTGTAGGAAACATGCAACCAATCCATCCCAAGTATGATATAAAAATTAACCATAAAGAGTTCTACCAAGTCACAAGAAACAACCTTATGCAAAATGGACACGGGACAATTTCCTATAGACCCTTTGTGCAACTATAGACACTCCTACGAGAGTACACATTTCAAAAGGCTCATCTATGACTTCAGGGTATGCATGAAGTCTATTAGCAAGGAATGTAGTTACAAAAAACAATTTGCTTTCAGACCTAACAATGCATATGCATCAAAATCATAAACTTTTAACATAACTATAACCACATCCAGTGCCTCTTTTACTTCTTGGCGGCCATGAAAAGCATAGAACATATTGGTCCTCGGGTCACCTTGAGCTTGTCCACCATGGTCTTGAGAACTAGTACCACTTCTCCTACAATCTTTGGCATGTTGTTCGATCTTGCCACACTTGAAATATGGATTAGAGCTGGCTAAGCAATCCTCTTTATGGGGCCTTCCACATTTTGTGGGTTGGGATTTGCCCCTTGTCCTTTTTGAATTGGGGAGGATAATGTTGGTGGATCCTTGGCCTCCTTGCTTTTGTCCACCTTGAAATTTGTCATGGCCACCACTCTTTTGGTGAGAATATCCACCACCATCCACCCAAGTCATATTGGACTCTCTAGCTCTCTCCCTTAGTTTTTCCTCAATTTTTTCCGCATAAGTCATCAAACGGGAGATGCCCATCTCCTTCACAAGCAATGAAGATTTACATTCTTTAGACACCAAATTTGACACACTGGATATGAACTTGCTCATCCTAGCTCTTGGATCTACTACCATAAAGGTACATACCTTTTTTTACTTTCAACTCCACCACCCTTTCTCAAACTTTAGTAGTGTAGCTTAGTAACCTAACACCCTTGTAATTATTAAAAGTTCGGATATCATCCTTGTTCTTGTACAAATAAATCATTGTACTTCATCTCCATGCTTTTGGAGTTTTACTTTTCTTAAAATGACATTTAATGAACTTGTTAGCCACTCCATACCTACTTTATCCATGATTTTTCCGAAGTTCCACTAAAATCTCAAGCAATCTGGCCAATTTTCACTCATCTTTATAAATCATATATGTTACTAAATGCTAAAGAAATAGAATAAATATAAATCGAAGAAAATACATAATGATTTAGATCGTACTACCCCTGTTCAAAATCTAAGGATGAAAATGATACTTCTGGCGACAAGGTAAGTAAGAAGCCTTCTCAAAAAAATTCTAATGATAACCATGCATTCTGTCCAGTAGCTATGGATACTTGAGATGAAAATTTAAGGCATTTTAAGTCTATTTATCTAAGGGTGAACCAATCATTGTAATTAACATTCATTATAAAACATTGACATTGTGTAGGGAAACTATAGTGATGTGGCGTGCTTGTTGATAAACCGTTGATAAACCAAGAAGATTATCAATGTTTTAAATTAATTAAACTGTATTTAGGTTTGTTTAGTCATCTATTCTTGAATATTAGTTTGCATTTCAAATTTAAAATACCAAAAATAGATGACTAGACAAATCTTACACCAATATAAGCAATTAAAAATGTTAGAAACCTTCTTGGTTTGCCAACAAGCACGCCATACTACCTTAGGCTCCCAACTCAATCCCAATGCATTATTATGAACATATTCACCCTTAGATAAATAGAGTGGAAAATATGTCATATTTACATACAGAGTATCCAGAATTGTTGAACAAAATAAAAAGTTATCGATTTAGAAGTTTCTCGAGTAGGTACCTTACATAGCTAGTCGCCAAAAAAGTCATTTTCACCCTTTGATATTGAACAGGATTAGTGCAGTTGTGTGTGTGTGTGTATATATATATATATATATATATATCATATTGAAGGTTATTTTACTACAACCATCTATATCTTTGAATGAGCAAGATTGACACTATTTAACATGAGTTTCCACTTAAATGCCATACCTACATTGTCTTATCCCTTACTTTAACTTTACTGTTCCAACATATTAACTTTATTATTCCAACACAAGTTTCATTGATGGTTCAAGTTATGCTACAACCTTTACCATGCTATTTAACTGGTCTATTAAATTATCATCATTGATATCCCCACGTCCCTAGGTTATATATCCATATACTTAAAAACTATCCCTATTGGGGATAGACTAAGTGTCAAACCTCACTTCCATGCCTACCTCTCGCATTGTATCACTGAACTTGCAGTTTAAATACACTATTTTGGTTTTCATGTCAATCTATTGCATTAAACCACTGAGTTTGCACTCTGAATACTGTATTTTGGTTTTCCTTAACCTGAGCCTTTTAGACTCAAAAGTTTGTCTCTACATCACTAATCTAGCATTAGTCCATTACGAATGTCATCAATTAGTATTTTTCCATCTACAATTAATATGCATCAAGGAATCTCATCTTGAAATGGACTGCGTCAATTCATCCATCACTATATCAAATAGGATTGGGCTAAGAGTTGATTTCAAGAACTTTTCTAGAGAAGACAATGACAGAAAATTTCTTGTCTTGCACTAGATTGGAAAGATAAAACAAGAAATACAAACAACGTACAAATATTGTTCCTCCATTTAATGAAATATTAATAAAAGAGGACTATAGACTTTCTTTTCGTATCTATAAAAACTGAATGAGATAAGGAAACTGCAGACCTAAAGAATTGAGAAATGATATAAAACTTAACATTTTAAAAGCGTGAGTAGGGATGGGCTTGTGGGTAAAGAGTCTGCTCTATTTTAGGACTATGTTCGGATATTGGACTTGGTCAAATCCTTAATATGTAATCATAGAGTGTGACAAAAATATGTTCCAAGTTTCAGAATGGGGTGGACTTGGGTGTTGGGATATACTATTAATCATGTAGTTGTGTTATAGTATTTTAGTTTAATCCCTTGTAAAGACTATTTATATTGCTATAATAAAGTCTTGGTTTAACAAGATCATTATTTATAGATGTGTGTCATTACTTATATAATAGATAATTTTGTATATGGAGTATTTTAACTCATGCACAGAAAATTAAAATTGTCGATGCATATAAGTTGGGCAAGCTCCCAACCAATGAAAAATTAGTTACTTTTGAACAACAACCTTCTAATATTTTTGTTGTTATACTTCTAGTCTTGACACCACAAATCACATCTTTGTGGTTTGAGATTTTGCCAAAAACATATGGGGGTTCTTTACTAGTTTATTTGGCATTGACAAGGATTATACTCCTCCTAGAAACTTCGTGATGAGGTGGTGGTCTTTTAAAGGAAAAAATGGAGCTAATAAACTGATTCTACAGTCAACTCTTATCTTTGTGTGTTGGAACCTATCGAAAAATAAGTGTGCATGTGAGTATGGTGGGAATCTTCTTATCTATCTAAAGTTAAATATGTTGTCCTAGAAGACACTATCATTCTCTTGGTTACTTCTTATCCATATATATTAAATGGCCATATAGATGGAAGGATTTAATCTCTATGCTTGAGGGTTGCTCTCATGAGATACATGTTACTACAGTGCACTGGCATACTCCTAAGGCTGACTTGGTCAAGTTAAATATTGATGGTAGTGTTTTAGACAGTCGTAGCATCATGAGGTTCTTGGAAGGTAGCTTATTCAGCAGAGAAGGGCTGACATGACCATGTCTTCTATACCACAAGTCACTTGAATCATCTTGGACCTTGAGACAAGTAAGATTTTCTTCCTCGGTGATTCTAAGATCAGTTACATACGTATTCCTACATCTTTTTACTGTGATGATCACTTCATCAGTTGACAAGTTGGTTACAATGCACTTGTCAGATAGGAATTACACCTAATTCCCTTTGTCACAGAGTTGAGAGACACCATGAAGACTGTACTTCAGGTCTTGAACATAGTACACATCTTCAATAGCATTCTCAAAACACTTCCCAATCTTGCCTGTACCCATGATATATCTTTCTTTCCATCAACGAAAGAAATACTGCCACCTTCAACTTCTTTTAAAGAGAGGAAGTTTTTAGCCCTTCCAGTCATCTGCATGGAGCATCCACTATCCATGAATCAACACTGACTGCTTCCTTTTGACTTTTCCTGCACAAGATTGCTTGTTAGTTTTGGGAACCTACTTCAGTCTAAGTTCCCAATAACAAGATAGATGCCTAATCAAAATTTTCTTGGTCTACCCAAGAAAGAGTTTGTTACTCAATTTTGACTTGGTACTTAGTCCCTCATTCACACCTTTTCTTTCCGAGTAATTAGACTGCTGCCTTTCAGAGTTCTTTTGAGAACTTCACAGCTACCCTTCAGATGACCATTTCTACCACAATATAAACATAACAAGTTGTAAGCAGCAGAGAAATATTTACAATGAGGATTATGGGGGGGAGGAGGGTCAATTTTGTTGACATATCCTAGACCTATCTTTACATGACCCCAGTTGTTGGACATGTCCCCCTACAACTTTGAAAAGGTAGTCCATTTCAAGGACTTGTTCAGGTCCTTCTTGACCTTTAGCAGGTCTTTCTCCATCACAACATTCCTTTCTAAAGCTAGCATTAACTTCTAAAACGACCCCAAAAAGTGCTAAAAAATGTGCTTAGAAGTGCCCAAATTTGAAATTTCCATATATCTTAAAATTCGTGCGTGAGATAAATCCAACTTCATTTTCTTGATCAAGGAGCAAAATTAAGTGGAAAATGGGTCTAACCCCGATTTTAGAGCAAACGTATCAAAATTTGGTTTTCAAAAAATGTAATTTCCAGAGGGGTTCCCGCACCCCTAGCGCGCGCAACCCATGTGCAATTTTTCCCCAGTTTTTTTGATTCGGTCCAAGGCCTTTGGGTTTTGGGCCTAAGCCTTCCCATGTGTAAAAATATCTATACTTATCCATATTTCAACACCATATCATACAAGACATTCCCCAATACTCTTTCAAACTCTTAGACAAATATTTCACTCAAAATTCCAATCTCTTTTCAGATCTAAGGATTTCATTCAAGTTTCAAGTTGTCATCTCAATCTTCGCCAACGAAATCTCTAAAGTTAAGGTTGTGGGTTTCAACCATTGGGTCCTTTTACTCATGGTGCCTAACCTTTCTTTTTACATAAATTATATGTTTCTAAGTTGAGTTACTTATAGGTGTTATTTATTATGAATTTGACTATGAACTATGTTGGGGTTTCATAAAAGTATGATTATTTAAGCATGTTGTGATCTATGAATCTATGATCTATTTTGCGATTTGATGAAGGGTCTCAATGTCTATTACATGAGGGTATTACCAACTGTTAGTTGTTTGATTTACTTCAATTTTTCTTGCACGATTTGGCTCTTGAATTGTATGGTTTTATACTCGCATTACACACCCTCCAAGTGTTTGATATAATGTCTGGTTATTGATTCTTGAGTTGTTAAAGGTCTAAAGCATGGCATATGAGTTAAATGAATTTATGATGATGAAAGGAATGTATATATGTGTTGATTTCAAGAAAGAATGTCTATAGTATTGCAAGTTGACCATAACTAATTGAGGGTTGATACCTCAATCACCATAGATGGTAGGGTTTGACAACAGTCAACCAAATTAAGGGTTTGATACCTTAATCACCTTAGATTGGGGTGGTACATCCACCAATCAAATTGAGGGTTGATACCTCAATCACCTAGGATGGGGGGTAGTAAACCCATTAACCAAATTGAGGGGTTGATACCTTAATCACCTAGATGGGGGGTAGTAAACTCATTAACCAAATTGAGGGGTTGATACCTCAATTACCTAGGATGGGAGGTAGTAAACCCATTAACAAATTGATGGTTTCTTCCTACACACGTAATATGTTCTATATAAGCAGGTTTTACTTCAAGCATCATTCATACATGTCATATGTTTATTATGCTATCCATTGGTTATGATTATGCATTTTTTTTGTGTTGTCTATCTCTTGTTGCATTGCATCCTACATACTTAGTACATTCTAACGTACTAACGCATACTCTGTGCCTATATGATGTTACCATGTAGGAACCGAAGCCTCATTTAATCATCCTCCTTCTCCACGTGGCTAGTACGATTTCTTTAAGCAAGTTTATGAGTCCTCAACTCTGAGGACATATATCTCTTGATTTTCATGGTATGTTTTGACTCTTTGTCACACCCCAAAGTCCCGTTAGGGTGGACTGGCACCTGTTGCTGATAAGGCTCGGGAGAACCAACCTATATATATGCACTTTGTATAAATATTATAAGGGATTTCTATGTTTGACATGCTTCTAAGAAGATAAACGATATTAACAAGCTCAAAAGGAGATGCGTATAGCTAGGCCGTTGGGGCCACGGTGTCTAAAGTACGAGACATGACTACTCGTTAATTTACAAAATCTACAAAGCCTCTAGCAAGAGAAAGTATCCGTAAATGTTCGGGACTGGTCCCGTCTGAATTAACTGTATAATGCAAACATATAAGCTAATAATACACACAAAGCTCCGAAGCAACCTGGAGCTTGGTAACAGCAGCTGGATGTCCTGAACTCTACTGGGGAGATCTACTAGCGCCAACACCTGCAGCATGAAATGCAGGTCTCCTACAAGGGACTCAGTACGAGATAATATACTGAATATGTAAGGTAGCAAATGCTATATATGAAGTACAATTCAAATAGAACTATGGTATAAGATAAGAGACCACCTTTAGACATACTTGGAATACATATACTTTATGTTCTTTATATTGCTTTACCTTTAGTGTAAAATCTGTGCATAGCTGTAATACAAATGACCAACTGATCAATGGTGAAACTGTATCGGATTCGTCCCTGGCTAGGTTATACTCAACCCCTCGGGCTACCCCCCCTTTGATAGGATCGTGCCTGGCTAGGTGCTATCTCCACCTTTCGGGCTACCACCTATCAGAACTGTATACTTTATCTTTCAATTACGTTTGAGATGATTCTTTTGGTAGTCAAAATATTGAAGTTATAAGGTTATATAGACAGCATATGACATATAAATAATCATGCAAAACAATATGGCAATGAAGAGTACGTTACATAAGAAATGAAATGCGTATGAAATGAAACAACTCATGAACTTTGTTTAACAACAAGCACTCATGTACTTAGTATCCACGTATGTATGTACCATTAAAGGTAACTATATATATATAGGAGCATATGAATATGTGAAAGAGTGGAGATATGGCTGCTTGTCATGTAGGAGTAGATAAATGCATTTAATTACCGAGGGATCTATATTTCATGCCAAAAGATACGAAATCAAGTAAGCTTACATACCTCGTTGTATGACCTCGTAACTACCTTAGGGTGGCTGTGGTTTCCCTAAAATATTTAGCTACAGTATATATAGCAATAAGACTAGTATTAGCGGCAACACAACACTTCTAGGCAGTCCAATATCATAAAAACGATCACCCGGACAACAAGCTTTCAACTAATGACGCAAAGACATTTCTTCAACCTTTTTCACTTATAAGCGTATTTCCTAATACTAATTCTTATGCACATGTCATCTATATCTTATTATAAAACCCTTAACAGTCCAAAAATAGCCCACACAGCAAACACATAACAATTCTTCACAACATACAAACAAGCGGCATAACGTCACATCCTTTCACCACACTTCGACGTCAACACTTCCAAACTTGTTTTATCTTTACCAAAATTATATCCACCATTTTTTACACATAAAACCAGTCTTAAACTTGTCCAAAAGTAGTCCCAAAATAGGTGAAAGTCGTGGAACAACATATTACAATTTTCAGCTCCTAAGTTTCTTTTAAAAATGAAATTACGACGTTGTATAACTACTCATCTTTGTGGACTGTAAAAGTGGTGCCGCTGCTTAATTGCATAACCAACAACCTATATATTGTTAGGACATAAATCGTACTTCATATTTTTCGTCCAACCAATCAAAGAAAATCCTCCTTGAACAACAAGAAATGCTCAGAACTATACTTAGGACACATGCTGTACAGAATTTCCAGCATAACATAATAGCATATACTTCTTGTTTTTCATGAAGAAACCATACCAAATACATAACTATAAGTGCTTACCCTTGCCTTCAATGTTCAGGTTTTCTTCCAAGAGACTTGGAGGATTGTATTTTCAGCTTGGTAAAGCGAAATAGATACAAGACAAGAGTGTTTTGGAAAGCTGAAATATTGTTCAAATGTAATGACTTTAGGGGCTGCATTTGA
>JAPFFP010030490.1:0-15689 GCA_026153255.1 Solanum medicagineum | reverse complement strand
AGTTATAGGTTGGTTCTCCCGAAGCCTTATCGGCAACGGGTGCCAGTCCACCCTAACGGGGCATGGGGTGTGACATTGCAGAGATTGTATAGTATCCATTTATCATAGAGGCACCCTAGCTAACTTGGTAGAATCGGAGATCGTTGATTTTGATGTGATACTTGGCATGGATTGACTTCATGCCTCTTATGCTTCTGTTGACTGTAGAACTCGAATTGTTAAGTTTCAATTTCTTAATGAGCCTGTTCTAGAGTGGAGAGGGGGTTCGGTTGCACCTAAGGGCAAGTTTATTCTCTTATCTTAGAGCCAGAAAGTTAATCTCCAAGGGTTGTATTTACCACCTCGTACGAGTCAAGTCCGATGAGATTGAGTCTGATACTCTTGAGTCCATCCTAATTGTGAATGAGTTTCTTGAGGTGTTTCCTAACGATTTACCTGGAGTCCCTCCTGATAGGGAGATTGACTTTGGGATTGATGTTCTTCCCAAGACCAAACCCATTTCTTTTCCACCTTATAGAATGGCCCCCGCAGAGTTGAAAGAATTGAAAGAGCAATTGAAAGACTTGTTAGAGAAAGGTTTCATAAGGCCTAGTGTCTCACCATGGGGTGCTCCTGTCCTATTCGTGCGTAAGAAAGATGGGTCTCTCAGAATGTGTATAGACTATCGACAATTGAACAAGGTCACCATAAAGAATCAGTATCCTCTTCCCAGGATAGATGATCTCTTTGACCAACTTCAGGATGCTACTTGTTTCTCCAAGATAGACCTCAGATCGGGTTACCATCAGTTGAAGGTGAGGGAAAGTGATATCCCAAAGACAGCCTTTAGGACACGATATGGCCACTTTGAGTTCTTGGTCATGTCCTTAGGGTTGACGAGTGCACCTGCAACATTCATGGATTTGATGAACAGGGTATTCAGACTGTTTCTTAACATGTCCATGATCATGTTTATTGATGATATTCTTGTGTATGCCAATCACCTTAGAGTGGTTTTGCAAACGCTCAAAGATCGTGAGTTGTACGCGAAATACTCAAAGTGTGAGTTTTCGCTCAAGTCTGTGGCCTTCCTAGGCCATGTTATTTCGTGACATGGTATTCGGGTGGATACTTAGAAGATTGAGGTGGTTAAGAGATGGCCTAGACCAACTTCTTTGACGGAAATAAGAAGCTTCTTGGGTTTGGCAAGGTACTATTGCAGATTTGTTGAGAGCTTCTCTTCTTTGTCACTACCATTGACTAAGCTAACTCAGAAGAAAGCTAAATTTCAGTGGTTTGAGGAATGTGAAAAGAGTTTCCAAGAGTTGAAGACTAGATTTACTACAGCCCAAGTTTTGACTTTGCCTGACGGGACGGGGGACTTCGTGATATACTGTGATACATCTAGAGTTGGATTGGGTTATGTGCTTATTAGAGAGGAAAGGTAATAGCTTATGTTTCCAGGCAATTTAAGGCCCATTAGAAGAATTATCCGACTCACGATCTTGAGTTGGCGGTGGTAGTATTCGCACTTAACATTTGGTGTCACTATTTGTATAGAGTGCATGTGGACGTGTTCTCTGACCACAAGAGCATGTAGTACGTGTTTAGCAAGAAGGAGCTCAACCTGCGCAAAGGAGGTGGTTGGAGCTGCTTAAGGATTATGACATGAGCATTCTCTACCACCCAGGTAAGTCTAACATTGTTGCTGATGCTCTTAGCAGGGTGTCTATAGGTAGCACTACCCATGTGGAAGAAGAGAAAAGAGAGCTAGTGAAGGAAGTACATAGATTGGCTCGACTGGGAGTACAACTTGAGGAGAACAGCGAAGGTGGGATCAATGTTCAGAATAGTTCTGCTTCATCCTTAGTGTCAGAAGTGAAAGAAAAGCAAGCTTAAGACCCTGTCTTGTTCCTATTGAAAAAAGCGGTTCACAAGCAAAAGGTGATGGTTTTCTCCAAAGGGCAAGATGGAGTGTTGAGCTATCAAGGAAGATTGTGTGTGCTTAATGTTGATGGTATTCGAGAGAGGATCATGGCGGAAGCTCATAGCTCCAGATATTCCATTCACACCAGTTCTACCAAAATGTACCACTACTTGAGAGAAGTTTATTGGTGGAATGGGATGAAGAGAGACATTGTTGAATTCATCTCTAAGTGTCCTAATTGTAACATGTCAAGGTTGAACATCAGAGACCATGTGGGTTAGCTCAGAACTTTGAAATTCCTGAGTGGAAGTGGGAGATGATCAACATGGATTTCATTATCGTTTTACCAAGATCTCGAAAGCAGCATAATTCGATATGGGTGATTATTGATAGGATGACTAAATCAGCCCACTTTTTGGCAGTCAAGACCATTAATACGACTGAAGAGTATGCCCGATTATATATTCGTGAGATTGTAAGGTTGCATGGGGTTCCCTTATCTATCATCTCGAACAGAGGAGCTCAATTCACCTCTCAATTTTGGAGATTTTTTCAGAAAGGACTGGGTACAAAAGTACATCTGAGCACAACTTTTCACCCTCAGACGGATGGGCAGACAGAGCGCACCATTCAGACTTTGGAGGATATGTTGAGATCTTGCATCATAGACTTCAAGGGTAATTGGGACGAGCACCCATTGATTGCATTTGCGTACAACAATAGCTACCATGTCAGCATCCAGATGGCCCCTTATGAGGCACAACGGGAAGAGGTGTTGATCACCGATTGACTGGTTCGAGGTTGGTGAGGCTGAACTGATTAGACCTAATCTTGTCCGCCAGTCTATGGAGAAGGTGAAAGTCATTAGAGAGATGTTGAAGAGAGTATCGAGTCGTCAAAAGTCTTACATGGACATGCGAAGAAGAGACTTGGAGTTCGAGGTGGATAATTGAGTGTACTTGAAGGTGTCACTAATGAAAGGCGTCATGAGGTTTGGTAAGAAAGGGAAGTTGAGTCCACGTTATATCGGACAATAAAAATTGTGAGAAGGATTGGAAAGGTCACTTATGAATTAGACTTGCCTTCTGAGTTAGATGGAGTCCATCCGGTGTTCCATGTGTCAATGTTGAAGAAGTGTTTGGGAGATCCTGCTTTAGCAATCCCTGTTGAGAGTACGGGAGTGAAGGATTGCCTATCCTACGAAGAAGTTCCAGTCCAAATCCTTGATCAACAAGTTCGTAAGCTGAGGAATACGGTGATAGCCTTCATCAAGGTTCTATGGAGGAATCAATTTGTGGAGGAAGCTACGTGGGAAGCTGAGGAAGCGATAAAACTCAAATACCCGTACCTATTCGTGCCAGATGACGATGATGTTGAAGGTAAAGTCCATATCTTAAACGCTATTAAAGTCCCATTCTGGAATCTGATGCATTGAGTCTAGTTCCCAAGTTTAAGGCAGAGATAGATAGGTGATGGATAATTGAGAGTTCGAGAGTTCCTGAGTGAGGATTGAGATGAGTTCTGAGGTTACTCATGCTTTTATTCTACTTTTACTCATTATTCGAGGACGAATGATCCCACGGGGGAGATGATGTAACACCCAATAAAATTATTAAAAAAATGCCCCTGAAATTAATCATGCACACAACATGTCTTCCAAAGATCCGATGAGAAATTCGAGACCAAATTTGCGATCATCACGAAAAATCAAGTGGGAAAATGATCTCGATTCGATTTAGGAGCAACCGGAGCAAAAAATAATTTTTGCTAATTAATTGTGAAACAATGTCTGTCCGCGCCCGTGCGTGACGTGGAGACACACTTAGGATTTTTTTTAGTTTTTCGATGGGAATTGAATTTCAAATAAATTTCGTGAAATACACTGGTCCGCACCCCTGCCACGTCGCGGACTAGTGTACAGATTTTAAAATTTTTTCTTTTAATTTCGGGAAGGGTATTTTGGTCAATCCCAACCATTTTTTCTTAATTGCCTACGTAAGAGTTTCTGAGAGAAGAAGAACAAAGAGTGAAGGTTTTCAAATTCGGGTGCAAGTTCTTAAAGGAGACTTGATAATTCTTCAATCCCAGGTATGTAAAGGCTACTCAGAGCATGAGATTGTTCTCTCATGTGCCCCCATGATTGAGTTAGGATAAATAGTATAATATAATAGGTCTTGTTGTGATTTCTTGAGGTAATCTTGAAAATTATCTTTAATTATTACTTATGTTCTTGAATTGATGATCATCATACTCTTAACAATCTTTTTCATGTATTATTGTGTTATTATGTATTTATCCTAAATGAATTCTCTGTAAAATATTTCAAGAATGAACTTAGGGGTAATGTCTAGATCCTTGAATGTCTGACTGTATTGATTGATGTGGTCTGGGTCTTGAGATGAGTGTGTTGATGGGATTAGTGTTCTTAGAGTCCAAATGAGGTTGAACCTTAGCTTTGAGAGGAAGAGCTTATTCCTTGAGTTGATAAATTGTCGGATGAGATGAGTTCCCGGCCTGGGGGGGGGGTTGATTGTATAACCAGCTTGATGATGATAGATTGATGAATATATCGAGTCCTGGGAGGAGTATTAGCACCAAAATGGGTAAGTGTGAGTCACACTCGTACTCATTAACTACGTGGCTAGTGTAGGAGATGATTAGACCGTGAAAGCGGATGTTTCTTTTGTCCCGCGGAGATTTCTTTGGGATCCCCGACAGACTCGTCCTTTACCCAGGCAAGGTATTGGGCGGATATGACAACGACATCTCATCGTTGTATCAGCACTGGCTCATAGTTAGTGATTGTCGGTTATAGAAACTCTCATATCAGCATCATGCTGATAGTACTCTGAGATTGATTGATAGTTTGATTTCTTGATAGATAGTGATGTGATAGAGTCATGCTCCTTACTCTGAGTGAGGTTGAGTGATTGATGAGTTGATGTTATTGTATATTGTGTAGCCTTATTATTTACTTTAGCCCATTTTACATACAGTACATTTCACGTACTAATGTCCCTCCTTGCGTTGCATCATTTTATGATGCAGATTCAATAGATAGAGAACTTCAGCAGTGTAATTGTTAAGGTTCAGAGAGTCGTGATTGCAAAACTTGGTTAGTCCTCCCCTACTTTTGGAGGACGTATCAATTCTCTATTTTCTATTTTGATGTCATTTATTTTGATTGTGGTATCCATGGTCTGTCATGGTACCTTCATAGACACTAGCTATAGAGTCTTCATAGACATAGGTAGTTGATAGTTGAAGTTGAAGTTGTTTCCCTGTTTCTCACTTATATTGAGATTGTTCATTTACTGATAGCCCTTTTACTTGTTAATATCTTCCATAATTGATGTATTGAACGAATGCGATGAGACTAGGTGGTTCGCTTGGGGGCTAGCAATAGTCTTCGAGTGCCAGTTATGCCTAGGGTACTCTCTTGGGGCGTGACAGATGTCGATTTTCTCAAAAACAATTTTTTGAAGAAACTTGCTGGAAAAAGAAAAAGAGAAAAAATTTGGAGTTGTCGAACTGATTCATGGCAAGAAACAGTGATGCTGATTTGCGATAGCCACGGAGTTAGGAATCGATGAACTAAGGAAAAAACTTGATATTCAATACGTTGGCAAAGGTAATTCCTCCCATATTTCAATCCACAACACCATGTTAAGTTGTATGTTAAAATTAAAAAAAAGGAGCCGGGATTTAGAATGTACTCGTTGTGCGTAGAGACAATCGATTTGGATGTTATTGATGTAGCTTGTTGTCTGATGCTTCAACAGGGATGGTTGAAACGGATTGTATGATTTCTTGTTGCCTCCTTGGAGTTGAAGTATCAAATTTTATATCTGATTCATCATGTCGAAAAAATTCTGAAATTTTTCAAATATGATACTTCAAAGATACACATACGTTTATTCTGAAATTCTGCTAGTTGTTCTTTGATGAAGGTATGTATCTGATTTTCATCTTTAGGAATCAGATTTAAATTTATATTTGATGGTATCCAAACATAATGTATTGCTACTTATGTAACAATTATTGATTTAATCAACTTTTTTTATAGGAACAACATAATTTTTTGAAATTTAATCATTTCAATGGGATATTAGCTCAATTTCTTCATGAGTTTAGCCAGAAACTTGAATATAAACCTGACTAGCCGACAAGACTTTCCATTGCCCCCGGAGGTGTAGAAGGAGTAGTGTTCCTTATCATGTGGCCATAATCCATCTTGATGTTTCTTCCAAGAATGTGTTTCTTGATTCTAAATTCACCCCTTTAGTAGCCAAATTTCAAATATCTTGACTTTTTGATCCATCTAGAAGGACTGCAAGTATCGGTGTTGTTGTTGGCTTATTTAGATACATTCCCCCCAGGTATATTCTATGGCTTGAATGACTTGGCTAATCGTTTTATTTTATTTTGTGAAAATTATATATCTTTGGTGTTTGATTAAATCCTTTTCTTCAACAGAATATGCATATACAATGCAAGTAACAACTCCCAAAAATGTTTATAGCTACAAAATTATTTTGCTCAAGATCCTTACCACGCGAATGCCTATTGATGAAGCTTTTGGTGAAGAAGTTGATTTGGTCAAGTGGGTTCACGGTGCATCTGCGAGAGGAGAGACACTAGAGTAGATACTCAATGCAAGACTCAACACCTTTTCTTTTGGTTGGAGGAAAGAAATGCTTGCAATTCTAAAAGTCGCATTGATGTGCACCTATATCATTCCAACAAAATGACTGAGAATGAAGAAGGTGGTATAAATGCTTCAAGACGTTACACAAAGTTGAATAAAAACTCGTATCATCCAAAAGTCTCGCTCAATCTCAGACCTTCAGACACGAAACTCCGGTGAAAGTACAAAACTATCTGGAATTTACTGTTCTTAGCCTAAACTAGTGGTCAAAATAGTTAAAACTATGTATGTTGGCTGAGGTTGTTGTTCTTCTCTGATGATCAGCTCCGAGGTTGTAATTTCAATTTTCATATTAGAGAGAATCAGGAGGATAGTTGGGAAGGGTAAAAGTTAGAAGTAGTTCTTGATATGGTTGTAATATGTACCATTTTGTACTAGGCCTTTAATCATCATATATAGTTCTTTTTTCTTGTCCATATGTAAATGAAGGTTTGGCATACCATTTTTTTCATATTGCACTGGTATGTTTGCAAGTAGCTTATGACACAAAAGGGAGTTCATCCTAACCTCCTTAGCCAAAATCACACTTTTAACGCAAGGTTTAACCTTTATGTATATATAGTATATATCGAATACTCTTGATGAAAATCTTTCCTTCGCCATGATACTGGAAACTTCTATAGAGTGGGTTCTCAATTATATTTATAGTTACTGTTTTTGCTTCAATTCTTAATATGGAAAGTGAAGAGTCACATAGTTGACCTCGCTTGGTATTAAGGCTTCACCACTCTTCCAGTGTATAAAGAAACTCTATACAAGTTTAAGAATATAAATTGGGCTCAACATGAAAATTTCATGATAACTCAAAAATCTTTTCAAATTATCATGCATGCTTGAAATACTGAGAATCATAATCATATGAGTTCATTGATTGCACCAAGAAAGTGCCAAAAATGTGCAGAAAAAGAGGACTTTTATGTTCCTTTAAGCATGTAGGCAATTCAAGAAGACCACAATTTTTTACATTTTGGTTGTAATGCCAATTCAAACGAGGAATATAGATCTATACTTATTTTAAGAAATCTTAAAGCAGTTTCCTTATCATGCCAGCTTTGTACTCTGCTGCTTTAGATGATGCTAAAGCTTTCGTGCATATTCTTCTATCTCCCAGTCAAAAAAATTTTCCAAAAGCCATCCATCATAGGTTCTGCATTCTGCAATGGACGAACTTTTCTATTGCGAACTACACCAGAAAAAGTTACAGAGAAGGTTTTTGATAGAAAATTAATCTATAACTACATGTAAACTATAGATACATGTCAACTTATAGAGCATCAGTCATAGTAAAATTGAAATGATACTTGTATGAGTCTGATATTTGGATGAGATATCTTACTTATAATTGACTATATTTGATACTTGATTTAATGTACTTCATGTATGTGATTGATACTTAATGCAAATGTAGAATTTAGCTATAATTGATACCTGAAATAATGTGGTTTACGTATATAACTGATATCCGATTTATATATATTGTATATGTTTATACTTGCATATACTAGATGCTTGACATTATGTAATTATGTTGTGTATTGATACTTTGATACTTTGTTTTAAAGGCTTAAAAGGGTTTTTTTGATACTCGGTTTTAAAGGCTTTCCTATGAGTTATCATTATGCTTTATTTAACGAGCAAAACACAATTTTGATACTCGCAATAATAAAATCCCAAAGTGCTTAACTCTATAAAGGTATCAACATTTGAACTGTGATTTTAGAAGTATCAAATATCGAGATCACAGAACTTTGATACGCCTAATTTTAAGGATTAACAACTACCTTAAACATGGATTTATTTCTATTCAAGAAAAATTTCTGCAAAAATCAACATATTCATGATGAAATTCTGGAAAACACAAGTTTGATTACAATAATAAAATCCCAAAATGCTTAACTCTATAAAGGTATCAACAGTTAAATTATAATTTTAAAAGTATCACTATCGCGATCACAGAATTTTGATACGCCTAATTTTAAGGGTTAACAACTAGCTTAAACATGGATTTATGTCTATTCAAGAAAAATTCCAGCAAAAATCAACAAAGTCACGATGAAATTCTGGAAAAAAGTAGAAAGTACCAAATTAGGTCAAAAAATGCATCATTAGTAGGGATAGACAGGTGTTGGTGGGTTCATCTTTTTCTTTTTTAATTTTTTGCATGTGATTTTCTGTCCGGAGTTTTTGTGGTTGAGCACGTCTCCTTCATGACTGTCATGTCTCGGGAGGGTAACCTAGACGTAACCGACACCTAGAGACTATTGCTAATCCCCAAACGAACCACTTGGCCTTGCCACATTCATTCAAATAGTACACTCTACAAAATTAGGGGAAGATAAAAGGAAGTAAATGGGCACATCTCATCTAGTCTCAAAATAGTATTATAAATAAAAGGCTAGTAGAAAAAAACTAGGTCACAGTCTTATCAATCAATAATCCGACTCTAGTCTATGAAGAATCTATCACTAATAGGTGATTCCAATAACAGACTCATGACTACCTCAATCAAAATAAATGCTAAGCAATTCTAACTCTAAAGCAAAATGAAAGTATCATACGAATCCTCCGAAGTAAGGGAGGCTCACCAATTCGCTGGACATCCAAAGATCCACAATGAAACGCCTGCTGATCATCTCTATCCCGTATATTTGCATCATAAAATGATGCAACGCCAGAGCAGCATCAGTACGTGGAATGTACGGTATGTAAAATAGCTGAATGAGATCGAAACAGGTAGAATAATATGGCAATAATATCAACTCAACTGAAAAGACTCAACTCATCTCAACTCAATAAAACATGCAAGTTTAAAGTAAATCATGCTCTTTATAATGTACATTTGAAAAGAAAAGAATAACTCCGTTAGAAATCTCATGCTCAATCAATGTTGCTTGGGAGTTTCTTTTAACCGGTATCTATCCTGTCCCACCATATTAAGTTAGGTGGTGCACAACGAATCAACATTGTTGTCATGTCCGTCCTAAACTTCCACGGTAAAGGACGTAGTATCTTTGTCTCTCTCTCTCTCTCTCTCTCTCTCTCTCTCTCTCTCTCTCGGATGTCCAACCTTTGGGACAAGAGTCACCAGAACGTGCTGCACGACTATCCTACGCTGGCAAATGCAGTTCTGGGGCAACATTCCTCACCCACTCGGTGCTCAATAACAATCCTAAGTCTAAAACATGCACAACTCATCAATCAAATTAATTCGTTTTAAGACTCATATCAACTACCACCATCATCCATCAATGAATATATTATGAGTAAATATATTTATATTATCATCAATATGTACTCAAAGCATCATTTAACTCAATGCTCAATTCAATCAAACCTCATTAAAATGTCAAGTGTTTTCTTAGTAAAACTCATGCTTCAAAAATCTCTACATATCATCAAAGCTCTTTGTCAAAGCATTATTCATGCTCAAAAGTTATATTCATGAAAACTCAATAAAATATGCTAAAAGAAATCATCGGTGTTTAACATGCTCATATGACCATCAAATCTCAGTTTTCAAAATAATGCATAAAAGCAAGCATGGTCCTCAATTAGGGTTCATGTGAATGAACGCATGAACATGCATTCAAACAATTTCTCAACTTCAAGAACATCATCAAGATATTTTTGTATACAAGAAACTCATTAATACAATAAAAACTTAATTCAAGAATTTAATCAGGATAATATGGATAATACTTCAACAATCATGTGTAGGGACTCATGAGTTCTCAACTCATCTCTATGACCATCTATAGGGCACATGGGAGAACAATAACATGTTTTAAGTTTAGCCTTACATACCTGAGATGAAAAACTACTAATCCTCTTCTAGAATTTGACCTCGAAGCTTGATATCTCCAGCTTTCTCTTCTTTCTCCCTCAATAAATCCTCGCTTAGGAACTAGGAAAAAATGGGCTTTAAAACCCTTAATCAATATAAAACGACTCTAAAACTCATTTATTAGACTTAGAATAGGTTAGGAATACCCAAACTACCCTTCCCGAAATAAAAGAATAAAATTCCATCCTGTAACACTATGTTAGCGTCGCGCCAGGGTCGCTGACATGTGTTATTTTTGTAAAATTTCGTCCTTTCCAATTTACGTCGAAAAAATAGAGAATAAAACAAGTGTAAGTCCGCATCCCAGGAGTGTCGCGCATTGAGTGCGCACTCTCACTGTTTCAGAATCAATTAGCGAAAATTATTTTCCAACCTGGTTGCTCTAAAATATGGTTGAGATCTTTTTTTAACTCAATTTCTTATGCTGATCGCACATCCGGTCTCGAATTATTCATCGGAGCTTGGAAAGATGCACACATGATTTCTTTCTAGGGGCATTTGGGTAATTTTGCGGGGTGTTATAATGACCTCAATCTCGACTACCAAATCATCTTCAATGGCGTCTTCTTGAGCGTTGACTGTTAGTCTAAGTTCGTTGGTGAAGGGTTTTCATCGTCGCGGACATCCTATGTAAAATCAATGCTGAAAGATGGTGATCATCCATGATAACACTAATGCTACTGAAAAGAAAGAAAAAAAATGATGAAATTGTTCGAACAAAGAAGAGTAAAGAAAGACAATCACTTTGACGTATGGGAAAGAGCCAAAAAATGTTAAAGTTTGAATTTTACAATTAATTTTGATTGAATGGTGACTGATCAGTAATTGATACTGATTAGACATCTTTTGCTAGAAAATAGATGTGAAAATAGTAAAGAAAGATTGTGCGTGGCACAATTTAATTGTTTTATTGTAAGTATCTGAATTTATGAGAGAGAAAGACAAAAAGTGTGATTGTTGTAATTTTTATATATGCTTGGGAATATTTAAGATTTTGATAAAATATGTCGTATATTCCTGTAATTTTCCTTTCTTTTTTCTAAATTAATCTCATCCTTTGGACGCCGGTATGCCATTAATAAGTCATTATTTGGTACATAAAATAATTTTTATATTAAAATAATAAAATTAGTTATTTCATACAAAAGATGATATACAAGAGCACGAAAATTGAATTCTATGTAAATTGAATTTCATGATATAGAAGAGCACGAAAATTGACTCTACAAACTCAGGAGCAATTTGAGTACGTAGCCCATAAATTTTTGAAAAACTTTTATAAATAGCATTTATAATATAATATATTTCAAGTTATAGCAATATTTTGTTTCTTTTGAGTTGTAACAGTAAAAAATATCAACATATAATAGTTTTCGTTTTCCCCATTTTGAAAAAAATTCAAAAAAAGAAAATAATTTAGTCAGCGATTTTTAAACGTGAATGAAATAATCTTAGGAAGAGATAACAAAAATAAATCCCAGTTCTTTAAATCTCTCAAATTAGTTCGCTAATTATGGCCATTTTTCTTCCCCCCCAAAAATATTAGTTATTATTTAGATTGCTTGCCTTTTACATTTATAAATCATTTTACTAGTATTATTCTTGATTGCGTCTTGAAAAATTTAAAAATTTCATTTGAGTTGCAATGGAAGTTGTCAGTGTCGTGTCCATTCTAATACAACACGATGGAAGATGCGATTCCATAGTTAGACTGTTTCTATTATTTTTATTGGTATAATTATGTATAAACAAATTTATTTTTTGGTTAAATTTTATCTGCATTTTTGAACACAAACAAAATGGAGGAAATATGTCCAGAACTTGTTGATAAATAAGAACTTTGATTATTATATGATACTTGTGTGACATAAAATGGCACAATGAAGTGAAAATTATTCATAAGCTTTTTTTTTTAAATCAAGATTATCGTCATATTTGGAATTAATGGTTTCTACTTTTGGTATATTTTTTAACAATTACTTGACATGATAAATGATTATGTAGGGAAATATGTTGACTACAAAGTAGAAGCAATTATGTACGATTCACACACTCTATACAAGGGTCTTGTTGATGTAATAGCTATGCAAATAGATGTTGATACCTGTATGAATGAACTGGAAATTAAGTATATCATTAGTCAAAGGTTTCCACCATTAGTTATACACGATGATATGAGAGTTCGTGCGTACTTAAATCAAAAGAAGTAGGTTGTTGATTTCTTTGTCAAATATCTATTGTACGTTACAGTAAATACTTATGAAATGGATATAGTAGAGTGTGGTGTAATTGTGCAACAACCTGAGAATTCAATTCGACCGGAATCAAATCTGCTCCACTAGTGTTGTTCGTTTGAGTGGAATGAGTACAATTAAGGATGTTGATACATTAACTGGCGGAGAATCAGATATAATATAGAATCCATCACATTTGTCCATTGAAGAGAAGCAAGTGTACTGAAACAAAAAAACACTTGTTGAGGTCATGAGGCATTACGCAGTGGTTCACAAATTTTGATTCATTGTTGTGCGGTCTAGTGCTTCCTAGTAATGTCATTATTAATTTTATATTCTTTTGAGTATATTTCATGTAATATACTTGTATTAGTCTGAATGATGATGAATAGTTAACCTGATGTGTCCTTCTGAAAATTGTCATGGTTAATGAGTGCTTCAAGAGTGAATAAATCTGGACTTTTCAAGATACATAAATTCTGTGGCAATCACACATATTCCATAAGAGATCGAATTTATGCAAGACAACAAGGGATAACAGATGTGGTGGCTGTTATGATATTGGATAAATTTGTGGATCCAAAGACAATTTGCACTTCCAAAGATATTGTCGCAGACATGTTGAAGATGCATAGTATAACTTTGACATACATGCATGCGTGGAAGGCTAAGGAAAAGGCATTAAAGATGTTAAGAGGTGATCCTGCAGAATCTTACGCACAATTACCAGGTTATTTATAAGTGTTAAAGGAAAATTACGTCGAATAAACCTAAAGAGAAAGAAAGATAATAGATTTTAATATGTTTTTGTCACATTGGAAACATCTATCAGAAGTTGGGGAGTATTGCAGGCCAATTGTAGTTGTTGATGGGGCAGCCTTAAGGAATACATATCATGGTACAATTTTGATTGCTAGCACAATGGACCCCGAAGGTCTGAAAAAGATCTATGTTTCTAATTATATATGCAGAGTATATAGTTTATATATTATTTAATTTCTGATTATATATTTTTCCTTATTATATAAATTATATGTCATTTAAATTCAGATTATAATTTATATGTTGTATATTCTGATTATATATCTATATTCCGATTATGTGTTGTATAATTTTTTTTTTGTGTTAATGTTATACAAATGATATATCAAATAAATATAGATTATAATCTATAAATTATATAGTCTGATCATATATGTTTATTTTACAACGCAAGACATATACTGTCGCTTTCTTATGATATAGTGGACTCGAAAAATGCTTCATGGATTTTGATTCTTTGAGCAGTTTAAGGAAGCATTTGGCGAAAGAGAAGATATGTGTTTTGCATATGATAGAAATGAGAGCATATGGAACGGCACTGCAAGGATGTATCCTGATGTGGAACATTACATGTGTATTTGACATTTGTGGTGCAACGTCCTAAAGAATTTTCATAGAAATATTGAGGATCCGAGGAAGCTATCTTTTGCAATGGCAAAGGTGTATACACTTTAATAATTTGAGGAGTTGATAGGGAGAGTAGACACAGTTGATAGGCGAATACGACCTTATTTATTTGAAGTTGATTATTCAAAGTGGTCAAGAGCTCATTCAAGTGTTAACCGAGTGTGGACGTTGACTTCAAACATAGCTACATCAACTAATAATATAAATCGATTAGCAAGAAGACTTTCAATTGTGTCACTGCTACATTTTATGAGGATAACTATTCAAACATGAATGCGAGGCACAGTAGGGCGGCTGAAAAGACTACTACAGATCTGACAAAAAAGTACACTATTAAGGTAAATTAACATGCTGAATTATCTAGCTGGATGAAGGGATGAACTGTTTTAGCAACATTTGAAAGATATATATGTATGCTGTTATTAATTTTTTTTTAGGTAACGTCATCAATACAATACTTGCATAGTGTTTCCAATGGAGCAAAACATTATATAGTGTGTATAAGAAGCAGAAAATGAAGTTGTGTCATTGTTGTTCTTAGATACAGGAGCTTGCATGAAGAAGATTATTTCTCTCCATACTACAGCAATAAGAATTTTTGTGATGCATATGCAATTCCAGTTGAGCCTCTTCCTTGTGAGAGTACATGGGATGTACTAGATTATGTGACAAAGCCTAAATTATTGTCCTATGATTATAAAAGAAAAGTTGGGAGACCTCCAAGTATTCGATGGAAGGGTTTTACAAATGTTAAATTTAAGAAATCAAAGATTACATGCAACATATGTGGCTGGGAGGAGCACATCAGGAAAACATATTCAAATTATACTTCTGAAAAGTAGTTTAAGTTTTTTTTTTTGTTTATTGTGGGTCTCAAACTTTGTTCTTGGTGTTGTTTTGTGGAATGCATTGAATAAAAATTTTATTCTCTTTTTTTAATCACACAATGGAGCGTATTTTTTTTAAGGACTATTTTACTGCTAATCGACTTGCGCCTTAATTAATAAATTTTTTTGGACTTTTTCATGGGTTTGCTAAGCCGTTAAACCACTGTATATATTTTGCATATTTTTGTACCGTAAAAAATCAGAAACTACCACTACCATTTACATTCATGATGAACATGTCCCTCCTATCATTGTCAGTCTCAACAAGAAGCATACAACACAAGAGTTGTGATTGTATCCTTATGAAATTCATTCCATTGAAATGCCCAAAGGGAGATTGTAGGAATTCGTTGAATTGCTCATCGCTCATAAACTTCTTCAACACCTCAATCACCTTGATGTTTATGTATGAGTTCCAGTGGGTATATATCTTCCTTGCCTGAATGGATGAAAGTATATCATTCATTCGAATTGCAGTAATAACATTTCGTAGCTAGATATACCAATTTTATAGTAAATGGAATGCCATGCTATGAAGCTGTTAGACCCCGTAATTGAGGTAATTGGGGCGAAGTGTTAATTTAGAAACTAGTGCGGATATTGTGTAATTTAGTGAAAATAAGTTTCGGTGCCTAATTAAAAGGTTTTGGGGCAATTGAAA